>PVLA01014280.1:0-24140 GCA_004027455.1 Hydrochoerus hydrochaeris | reverse complement strand
AACGCACCCGGACGCCCGCAGGAGGACCTGACGCCCACAGGAGGAAGAGATGTGTGAGATTATTAGGCATTGCTTTTCTTATCATTTATGGGAGTGGCAGTCCCTGCGAGGACAGCGCCTGTCTTAGGTCAAGGACTCTTCACATGTACCCAACCAGGCCTTACCTGTCATGGGCCTGCAGGACAGCAATTGGTCCTGTGCCTGTCTTAGGCGGCCGGTGGTGTAACATATGTGTCCTAGTTGCCCGTCTTTGGCTGCCTGTCCAGTGTCTCAGGGCAGTTGTCTTACAGGAATTTTGTAAATCCTCCTCCATGAGCTCTTTCACTTCTCTCACATTATTCACAGAAGGCAAAACCCCACAATCAGTCCTCACAAAGGGGTTATCTAGAGGGGGCCTCCAGCAACCCCCCTGGAGTCTCCACCCTCGACTCCATATTGAGCATTACATAAAAACATACACATGTGAACTACACAAATTACAATTATCAGTACAAAACATTTCAAGATCCCCGCGCCCAATTCCCACATGCGGCGTCCTTTTCCTGGAGAAGCGATTGTCACAAGGCGTGGATGGACTAGGACATGGCATGGACAGAAAAGGGCGCTGCATATTTTGCCAATCTTTGCTTACAGTTAGACAGTATCCAGACTGCCACTGACTGAAAATAGGATTGACAAATCTGGGGTGATGAGGTCACATGAGGTGAGTTCCAGTGTGCCTGCGCTGGCCCAGGGAGAGTTTAAAACCATCCCTCCTGGTGGTTAAGTGCTGGCCCAGCTTTCTGAAACACTGGACGAGGTTCCTGAGGTTTCCCAGCCTGACTAGACCATCAGCAGAGATCTTCCTTCAATCGCGGACTTCAGGGCATGCGAAATGAGTCACAGCACTCTGGCGCTAGCTTGGGGAGAGCTTTGGACCATCACCCACAGCGGTTATGAGCCTGCTCAGCTTCCTAGAACACTATCCTATATTTCCTAGAACACTGACTAGGCCACACTCAGCAACCTCCATTCAGTCCCAGGAACCGAGAGCACATGAGGTGAAATCCAGCACAGCTGGGGGAAGCTTGGGAACATTGCTGGAAACACAGAAATATAGGAAAATGACAAGACAAATGCAATCTAAAACCTCCAGCACATCCCAAGAAAGCCTAGAAGCCATGTAGATAGAAGAAAATATAAGCCATACACCTGAAGTGCCTGAAATGATATCAACTTAAATAAAGAAGAAACTCCAGGAAGCTATAAAGGAACACAAATCAGAAATAATCTCCCAGGTAAAAGAAGAAAAGATAAAAGTAGTGAAAGAAATACTGAACACATGTAAAGAAGACACAGTTAAAAAATTAGAGGAACAATGCAAAAAGATAGAATTCTTGAATGAACACTATAAGAAAAAACTATGCATGAAGCAGATTCAAAGACATATACAGGAAATCAAAAATTCTATGGAAAGCTGCCAAAACTGCCTCAATGAAAGTGCAGATAGAATTTCAGACCTTGAAGACAAGCTTGCAGCTAGTGAATAGGAAAAGAAAGATCTTTTAAAAATAACAAGGAATCAGGAAATAACAATTCAACAGTTGCAAGAGGATGCAAAGAAAAACAACATAAGATTGATAGGGATAAATGAAAATGAAGGGGACAACACAAATGACATCAAGAGGCTATTTACAGAAGAAATAGCTGGAAATTTCCCAAACTTGAGAATGGAAACTGACATACGGATTAGTGAAGCATATAGAACACCAAATAGCCATAACCAAAATAAAACTACACCCTGACATTTAATAATCACCATCCCAGAAATCCAACATAAGAACAGAATATTAAAAGCTATTAGAGAGAAAAGACAGATCACCTGTAAAGGAAAACCTATCAGAATCACAGCAGACTTCTCAACACAAACAATGAAGTCAACAAGAACATGAAGTGAAGTATTTCAGATCCAAAAGGAAAACAACTTCCAACCCAGACTGATGTACTCTGCAAAACTGTCCTTCAAAATGGATGGAGAAATGAGATATTTCCATGACAAAGAACAGCTGAAGAACTTTGTGATCACCAAACCAATCCTACAAAGAGTACTGAAAGACATTCTAAATACAAATAGGAAAAAACCACTAAGCAAGACAGACAAACAGAATGAAAAGGTAAAGATACAATAGCAGAAAGATAACATGTCAACAATAAACCAATATATAACATTTATAACCATTAATGTAAATGGCCTCAATTCCCCAATTAAAAGAAAGAAACTGGCAGAATAAATCAAGAAACAACATCCAACCATATGCTGTCTACAAGAAACTCATCTAACCCAAAAGGAAACTCATAGACTGAAAGTCAAAGGATGGAAAACAATCTTCCATGCAACAGGAACAACAACAACAACAAAAAGTGGGGTAGCTATTCTGATTGCAGACAACAAAAACTTCAAACCAAGAATGATCCCAAGAGATAAAGAAAGTCACTACATATTAGTTAGGGGAAAACTTCAAGAGGAAGAGATAACAATCTTAAATATCTATGCACCAAATCCCAGAGCACCCAGCTATACAAAGCAAGTATTAAAAGAAATGAAAAATCAAATAAGCAATAACAGAATTATAACAGGAGACCTTAACATGCCATTGACACACAGGGACAGATCAACCAGACAGAAAATCAGTGAAGAAATAACAACTGAATCGCACCTGTAAACAAATGGATTTTATAGATGTATACAGAGTATTCCATCCAACAACATCAGAATATACATTCTTCTCAGCAGTACATGGGACATTCTCTAAAATAGACCATATACTAGCCAAAAGAATGTATTTAAGTAAATGCAAAAGAATTGAAATTATCCCATGAATGTTATCAGATCATAGCACCATGAAACTAGAAATTAATGATAAAAGAAACTGCAAAAACCCCACAAACACATGGAAATTGAATAATACACTCCTAGGCAATCAGTGGGTCACAGAGGAAATTAAAGAAGAAATTAAACAATATCTATGAGCAAACAAAAATACAAATACAACTTACTGGAATCTGTGGGATGCAATGAAAGTGGTCCTCAGAGGAAATTTTATTGCACTGAGTTCCCACATCAGGAAAAAACAATGAACACAAAAAACATGATGCTATACCTCAAACATCTAGAAAAAGAAGAGTAACTCAAGACCAAAGCCAAAAGAAGGGAGGAAATTATAAAGATCAGAGCAGAAATTAATGCAATAGAGACTAAGAAAATAATACAAAGAATTAATGAATCCAAATGTTGGTTCTTTGAAAAAATAAATAAAAATTGATAAGCCCCCAGCCAACATTATTCAAAAAAGGAAATAAAAATTCAAACTCATGCAACAAGGAAGGAAAAAGGTGAAATCACTACAGACTCTGGGAAATACAGAAGATCAACACCTATTTGAACCTCTACTCTCTTAGGTACAATAACACAGAAGAAATGGACAGTTTCCTACAAACATATGAACTACCAAAGCTGGGTCAAGAAGTTGTAAAACTGCTGAATAGCACAATTTGTATTAATGAAATTGAAAATGTAATTAAATCCTTACCAACAAAGAAGAGCCCAGGCCAGACAGATTCACTGCAGATTCACTGCAGAATTCTATAAGAAATACAAAGAAGACTTAATGCCAACATTCCTTAAACACTTCAATGAATTGAAAGAGAAGCAATTCTTCCTAAGTCATTCCTGGAAGCAAATATTACTCTAGTACCAAAACCTGAGAAAGACCCAACTAAAAAAGAGAACTATAGGCCAATCTCTCTAATGATCATAGATGCAAAAATTCTTAATAAAATATTGGCAAACAGGGTGCAGCAAATCATCCAGAAGATTATATACCACAACCAAGTAGGATTCATTCCAGGCATGCAGGAATGGTTCAACATACATAAATCAATAAATGTAATCCACCATATCAATAGAGCCAAAAATAAGAATCACATGATCATTTCTATAGATGCAGAAAAAGCTTTTCATAAGGTCCAACATTCATTCATAGTAAGAACCTTAGAGAGAATTGGAATAGATGATCTTTACCTCAATATGATAAAGGCCATCTATGACAAACCAACAAGCATCATATTAAATGGCCAAAAACTGAAAGCCTTTACCTTAAAATCAGGCACAAGACAAGTGTGTCCCTTAACACCGCTCCTATTCAACATAGTACTGGAAATACTAGCCAGAGCAATTAGGCAAGAGAGGGAAATAAAAGGAGTAAAGATAGGGAAAGTGGAAGTTAAATTATCATTATTTGCAGAAGACATAATACTCTACATAGAAGATTCGCAAAACTCCATTGAAAGATTCCTAGATATAATAAATAAATTCAGCAATGTAGCTGGATACGAAGTCAGTACTCAAAAGTCAATAGTATTCTTATACACTAACAACAAAATCACTGAGAAAAATAAGAGAAGCCACAGCCTTCACACTAGCATCCAAAAAAATGAAATACTCAGGAATTAATCTAATGAAAGAAGTAAAAGAGTTATACAGAGAAAATTATAATACCCCAAAAAAGAAATCAAAGAGGACCTCAGAAAATGGAAAGACATCCATTATTCATGGATAGGAAGCATAAATATTATGAAGATTGCCATTCTCCCAAAATTATTATACACATTCAATGCAATCCCAATGAAAATACCACTAACCTACCTCACGGATCTAGAGAAATCACTCCTGAAATTCATCTGGAACCATAAAAGACGTACAATAGCAAAGACAATTCTAAGCAGCAAAGGCAAGGCAAGAGGCATCACAATACCTGACTTGAAGTTATACTACAAAGCTATTGTAATAGAATCA
Source organism: Hydrochoerus hydrochaeris (assembly GCA_004027455.1). Classification (NCBI taxonomy): domain Eukaryota; kingdom Metazoa; phylum Chordata; class Mammalia; order Rodentia; family Hydrochaeridae; genus Hydrochoerus; species Hydrochoerus hydrochaeris. The sequence continues at coordinate 19,306 of PVLA01014280.1, read as the reverse complement.
ACATGGTACTGGAATAAAAACAGATCTGAAGATCAATGGAATAGATTAGAACATACTACCACAACTACAAACACACTCAACCACCTTATCTTTGATAAAGGGGCCAAACATGTTCACTGGAAGAATGATAGTGTCTTTAATAAATGGTGCTGGAAAAACTGGTGCTCCATATGCCAAAAATTAAAACTAGACTTAGTGCCTATCATCATGTACTGAACTAAAATCTAAATGGATCAAAGATCTATCTATATATTAAAACAGAAACACTAAGTCTGTTGGAAGACAAAGTAGGTAAAAATCTTGAAGACATAGGGGTAGGTAGAGAATTCATGAACAAGAATCAAACTGCACGGGAAATACTTCCTAAAATCAATAACTGGTATCATGTCTTATTAAAGAGTTTCCGCATGTCAAAAGAAATCTCCAGCATATTGCAAAGAAAACCCACAAACTGGGAAAAAAATCTTAGTGAACTGTCCCTCGGACAAAAGGACTTCTGTCTAGGACTTATAAAGAATTTTAAAAAATCAGACCCCTGAAATTCAAAGACCCAGTCCAAAAATGGGAATCTGAGATGAATACACAGTTCTCAGATGAAGAAATGCAAATAGAAAATAAATACATGAAAAAATGTTCAGTATCTAATAGTCATTAGAGAAATGCAAATTAAAACCACACTGAGATTCCATCTCACTCCAGAAAGAATGCCCAGGATCAAGAAAACTGCCAACAACAAATGCTGGAGAGGCTGTGGGGGAATAGGAACTCTACTGCTCTGTTGGTGGGAGTGTAGACTTGTAGACTGGTGCAACCACTGTGGAGATCAGTCTGGAGATTCCTCAAAAAGCTGGGATTGGAAGTCCCATTTGACCCAGCTATTTCATTTCTAGGCATATTCCCAGAAGAACTGAAAACATCATACCACAGTTATATATGTGCACCTATATTTATAGCAGCACAATTTGTAACAGCCAGAGCTTGGAAATAACCTAAGTGCCCATCAACTGATGAATGGATAAAAAAGTTATGGTATTTTTAAACAACGGAGTACTACTCAGATATAAAGAATGATCACATTGAGATGTGCTGTGTTGCTTATATTGTTCTGTTCTGATCTGCTTTGTCCTGTCCTCTTTTGTTTTATTCTTTTTAAAGTAAAATTTAAAAAAAAAGAAGAAAATAGGATTGACATCGAAATCCAAACAATGCTTCCTTTAGTACCAGGTCCTGACCTAGATCCCCAATCTCCCAAACGAGCATACAGCAGAGGTTAAAGTAAAAATGAGACAATCTTTATGATTTTAGGGCTTGAGGAATGTCAAAATCCTTTAACTGAGCTTGAGACTCCGAGGGCTAGACAAAGGCTTCTCTGGATCAGTCCACTTTTATTAGGACAAAAGGCGGGGAAAAAAGGAAAGCACAGGCAATGAGCAAGACCTTGAGAAACACTTCACAGACTTCTCCAAGTAGTAAATTATGCCTATTTAGAAGAACTGTCCTATCTCCGATTGACATTTATGGTAGGATTGAGACTGCATGAGTGATTTCTGCAGCTGCAGTCATTATCCTGTTAATTGGGGTTGGAGCCAAGTGTCCACAGCTGTAGCCTTATCTTGCCCTTTGAGGTATCTCTGGTATCACAGGCCAATACAGGCCTCAGTCAGGACCGGTGATTCGTAGAGGTTCACTTACTATGAATCAGCTCCCATCAACAGGCAAGGGGCTAAGGCCTAGGACAGAGTCACAGATAAACATAGAAAGCCAATCAGTAAAATGTAAATTGTGTTCAGAGCTGCTTCGTAGTGGTCTCCAACAATTTGGCAATGATTCTAGAAAAAACATTTGTGGCCAAACCAAGCTTGTACTAAACATACAAATAATTCAGGAATTCCATGCCATACAACAGACCAATACTGACCACTTTTCTTAAGAAAGTTGTAGGCCTGGTATGGTGAAGCATTCCTGTAAACCCAGCATCCCAACCCTCAGGAGGCTGAGGCAGGAGAATAGCTGTGAGTTTGAGGCCAACTCAGGCTACAAAGTGAGTTCAAGGCCAGCCTGAAGTGCAGAGCAAGATCCTGTCTCAAAAAAAGGAAAGAAAAAATGAAAGAAAGTTGCAAAATGTTCATGTTCCCCTTTTCCTTTCTGGAAACAACAAAACAACTTTGTAAGAATATTAATATTATTAGTAAATAAATGACTGAATTAATGATTTCTGGAATGAAAGGTTAAGTTTGATTTTGTCTTCATAGTTTGCATTTCTTGGTATTTCTCAGTAAATGTGTAATTTACTTGGTCTTTCAAGTCAATTTTTCTGGTTAACTGTTCATTTTTCTATTAGTCTTAAGCTGCTTAATGGATTCATTAAAAAGTACATCACTGGCCGGGATATAGCTCAGTGGTTTAAGTGCTTTCCTGGTAAGCACAAGGTCATGAGTTATGTACAAAAAAACCCCCAAAAAACAAAAAACAAACAAACAAACAAAAATCACTATTTTCTTCCAACAAAACCAGATATAAAATTTCTCACATTTTCTTCACTTTTCTTATCAGGAGTGGCATAATACCCTCTCAATTGATCTCCTAAGAGGGTTTACTCTTACCTGAGTATATTCTATTTTTTAAAAAATTCTTTTAAAATGGCATCTATGTCACATCAATTTTTTCAGTTCAAAAATTACCATGTTATTGAGAAAAAGTCAAATCAAGTTGTTTTTCTGGCTTAAAGGACATAGATGATCTGCCTCACAGGTTTTCTTTCATCTTATCCACTAATCCACTATTACTTTCTTTTCTTGTTCTGTGTTTCAGGTACACTAATTTTCTTAAGTGCCTTTCCAATTGTTACTTTCCCTGTCTGAAGCTAGATTCTCTCTTCCTGGTATGTCTCCTTGTCTTATTTCTTTAGTTAAATGTTGTCTTCCTCAAATCCATCCCATTGCCTTGCATTCTTTTAACCTGTATTTCCATATTTCTGTATTTGGTTATGTTTTGAAGAAGACACTTACGTCACTGACGTGGCCAATGACTTAGTATGGAGTGGAGATAGCCTGTTTCTAGGTGCTTTGTCAGTTAAGTCTGACTAGCACTTACAGACATGTCTGGTACACAGAACAGTCCATTAACCATAAGTACTGTACCAAGTACATGAAAGCTATAGTGTACACTCAAGACAACAATAGTCATTACAGTAAGACTTAGACAGATGCAGTTCTTAAATCTCTTGGGAAGATGATCTAGTTAATAATATTGTGCCTAAAGTAGTATTTGACATTTCATGGTTACTTTTTCCAGAAGATTCAAATCTTATTGATCATTCAGGATATGCTTCTTACTTTGCATCTTAATGGCTCCTATTAATCTATGTGCCCAAGGGTATTTTGCTTTGGAAAGAAACAACTCAGTAAAACTTGAAATATTCTGTTTTCAAATGTTACCCATTTTTATTTTTTCTACTTGATAGCACTAATCAAGTTTTGAAGGTACATCTATTTAAAATTATGTACTAGAATATGTAAACAATATGGAAGTATACATTTATAATAAATGCAAACAGAAAATATTGAATGGTAAACCAGAGAAAGGAATGAAAAGAATATGAACAATTAATCAGTTAATTTATACATTATATTCCAAATTAATGTGGTTTTTCTCAGTCATTCAAAAACTTAAGCTAACTTGGATACTTGGGAAACAATGAACATTTAATTATATTATATTAAATGTATATATACATAATATACTTATATTTTATTATGTATACATTATATAGTGCATGTATTATTTACATCCATAGTAAAGTGAGAGTAATAATTCAGTTTTTGTTTCCTGTCCTAAAGTGGCATATTAGAATCATGAGGAGTTATTACAAATTTAAAATCTAACTTATTTGTATTCTATTGAGTATAAATTAATATATATGAACATTTGTGTAAGATTCTTCAGGTTGCTTAGTGCTTTCTGCCTATTTAACAAGTGTTTTATGGTTGTCACCCTGATTGTTTTCTTTGTTCATTTGTATTTGAATTAAAGTGATGCAAATGTGAATATGTGTATATGTACCTAGTGTTTTCACAAGAGTTTTTTCTGTGCTTTTGAATTTGTCAGTTATAATTATATATAAATATAACGTCTATATTTTTACATTTTGGATTTTTGCAGTAACATTTTTATAGTTTATCATACCAATTATATGTTTAAATTTTATTTTATGTATATATTTATTATTTTTTTGATACAGGGTCTCAGGCTTCATTGAACTTAACTATGTAGCCCAGGTTGGCCTTGAACTCACAGTGACTTTCCTGCCATAGCCTCCCAAGTGCTGGGATTACAGGTGTGCACCACCACGCCCAGTTTATATCAATTATAATTGTCCACTGAGTATCATAAAATAAATGGCCATTCCTTTCAGAAAATATAACTTTTAAAAAATAAAATTTGTAGTACACTGTCTTTTCCTGCATCATTCTATGTCATTTTCAGTAATTTATTTGAAGACATAGAAATAAAATTCCAATACACTTAAAATAGTAGTTTTTTACTTTTTACTATTATCCAACATCTTTATATAAAATATGTTTTCAGATTAGTTCTATTTTTTACTGATCAATAAAGAACTGTTCTTTTAAAGTGAGAGAAGTAGTTACAATTCTGATAGATATTTTTACATATCCTCTATATTTTACAACTTGAAAAATGATAATTTTTCTATTTGAAACAACTGATTAAATAAGCTAAATATCAAGTTAGCCTAAATTATATTTAGACTCAAATCACTCTTACAAAACAATTGTTTCAAAAAACACTGCTGAACTACATATAAAGATTTTTTTCCTACTTCAAGATTAACTGATTCCTCTATGTGCAAGGAATAAACAGCCATAATTACCAAATAATGTTCTTATTTTCTATGATGTTAATTTTCATTTTATGAGAAATCTCTAAAAATGTTATTGGAAGCATAATACTGTATGAATCCTTTGAAACAGGCTCTTCAGGTCCATTCATTCAGGGAGACAGATTTATCAGTCATGCATTGGAAAAATAATGACTATGAGATGAAAGTAAGTGTTTCAGAAAGAGCTGTGCTATAATCCCAGGTTTTTAAACTTGAAATTAATTACTTAAGGTCAGTTTCCTCATCTTTAAAATGTTACTAAAAATAATTTTTCAACAATAGTTAAAAGAATCAAATGTAACAACCAGAAAATCTTTAGGTACAGTGATTAAGACATAACCAGCCATCGATTTTAAATATTTTGTGGCTTTAGTCTTTATGCATGATTTTGGATTCTTGTGTCCTCAGAATCCAAACAGATTTGTAAAACAAAACAAACAGACAAATAATGTAGAAAAATGTATTACTTTCAAGGAACTTTACCTTATTTAGGTAGATAATATATTTACATGTAAGTTATTTTTCTGATTCTCAATTTTATCAACAATAAAATAATTTTTTGGTAGTGTGGATTGGCGTTGATGCATGCACAATGTTATGAAAATGGAAATTAAATTTTTCTGTGAAACAGTGATTAATGAAATATGCAGCTAGGAATTTAATCAGGGCAATATTGCTGCACTGATTATAGCAGTGACAGTAACAGCTATAGTAATAATAAAAATGTATAGATATGAATATTCATATGTGCATGTGCATGGATCTGTGTGTGTGTGTTTGTGTCTATTCTTCAGTATCTAAGCATTTTTCCATATAGAAACTAGGGAAAAGTACTTGCTCTTAACAACATCCTATGAGGTAGATTTTCTTACCCACATTTCACAAATGTGACATTTATTCATTTTTACTAAAGTTTTGGATGGTGAAATTGAGTTTAAAAGTTAAAGATGTATAAATATACACAGTGAAATGCTTGGTGGAGGACTTTTTTAGACTGTTTCTTTTGTGTTGTAGTCAGGGTTGGGAAGGAAAACAATTTAATACGGGACACATCATTTATAGAATTACTTATAATTGTCATCTAAAGAGTCAAACACACAGTGCAGGTATTCTGTCCACACAGTAAACACCCCTGAACATCCACCTGAGGGCCTGGATCCCACCGCAACATCCTGCATGAGCCCAGCTGAAGAAATAGAGCTCATGAAATGTCTCATGCAAGTCTGTTTTGTGGATCTGCATCGGGAAGGTCGAAAGGTCAGCAGTGGAAGCTAGAAAGTCTGTTCCAGCAGGATGAAGGAATCTGTGCTAATAGGTAGAGGGTTCCACACTGGAGCCAAGAAGCAAAGCTCAAAGTAAGGACCAGGGCTTCCCCCAAAATTACCACAAACATCCTCTATGACAGTGAGGTCCCAAACTCCTCTGACGATAACAGCCAAGTTCCTATTAGGAAGCCAGTATGACAAGCTTCTCCTGGGGACTGAATAGCATACATCTTCCCCTCCAGAGCCATAAAGTGGTAAGTAGGACCAGAGTTCCCCAAAAGTGAACTGCAGCCATTGTAAGTGACAAAAAGGTCCAGAGTTCCTCTGATAAGAGCAGCCAAGTTCCTGTCAGGAAAGAAGCTCAACAAGAAGCAGCAACAGGAAAACCAACAACCAGGAGAGCCAGCAACACTGCTGCCTCCTCTCCAAGTCTCCTTTTTATGTTGGCCTCGATCCTCAGGTGGACCATCCGCACTCAGCACCACGCTGATTTAGTTCAGCTGGTTGTTAAACTGACCACCAGTTGTCAATCCACCATATTTGACTTGTGTTGTTTCCAGATCTCTAGAAATTTTAACAGAAAATGTAAATTTCTGCTAGATAAATTTGGGTAAATGCTCACATATTTTGGCTTTGAAATATTTTTTACAAATTCTAATATCGTTTTTAGTGAAAATTTGTACAAGGACACATTGTTTCAGATACTCATGAGGCAGCTTCTTACTTCTGATCTTAGATACAGCAGAAACAGATAAAAACCAGTACAAAGGTTTGTACTGAAAGCATATCATTCTTTATAGTTCAGATTCAATCTTTTAGTATAACATTATGATATGAAGAGTGCTGAGATGCCAGGGTAATGCACTACTGAATCAGTCTTTAAAATCAAATGATGTGAATGGTAGAAATTAGGACATTTTGGTTTTCTACATTCTTCCATCAACTAGCAGCTAATATCCTGCTTCCACTTAAAGTGAGCATTTTTTCTATAAACCACATTGTCCTATCAGGCATTTTTAAGGATAACTTCCTTGTTTTAAACCAATATTTAAATTTTTTCAGAGTATGTCCTTGAAGACACCACAAAATCTGACCTAAGAAGCACCCCGGTTTGGATTGAACTAAATGTTTCTAGCAGACCCTCAGGTTCAGAACCAGGATTTATGTTCACTACAATTAAGAGCAGATGTTGTTGACCATAGTGTTATGACAGAGGACTCAAACAGTGAGAAGCAAAAATGATGCAGCTGCTTGGGGACAAGCAATACCAAATTTATTATAAACTGCTCAACTGCCTGAAACCTTTAAGAATCCTGCCCACTCTCTAGGCAGTGAGACAGATTAGAGCACACCTCCTGTCTCCCTGTTGGTCAGTCTTCAGTAAAGCCCTTGCTTTTTGCACAGATTGTTACCATGGTACTAGACTCAATATAAGTACCACTCTTGCTCAGTATCATTCTTACAGTGCCCTATGTAGACATAAAGTTAATGAAACTTATGAATTGGTGAACCCATCTCACTTGTTATACATGTTTATTCAGCCCTAAATAATTCCATAACTTCTAACCTGCATTATTTTTCTGTAAAGAGAAATGTGCAAACATAAGAGAAAATGATCACAGTTATAACCTATGTCATTTTGTGCTAAAATTGAGAATCTGAACAGAAAAGCAAACGGGGAGAGCTCTTGGAAGATAAAGCAATAACAGCAACAACAACAGCCATGAAGCTGAGTCATTTATTATTTTTAACATGAAGGCTTTCAGAGTTCTATAACTATCATTTGTTTATTAGGAAAACAATGATATAATGCAATTTTTACTTTTCATTTTGCACCATTAATGAAAAAAATTTACCTACTATTTTAATTTTAGCCAGGAAATTATTTGCACCAATATGAATGCAATTTGAAATATGGTTATGAGCAAATATGTCAATGGGAAAGGAACGCAGTGGTACTCTAAGAATCTAAAAACTCATTGCAAATTATTGTTTCCCATTAGTCATCTTCACACATTGTCATCACTGATACTTTTGGTCTTCTGTTCGTGAGACAGGCTATAGAAATGATACCTTTGGAAGTTTCTGCATTCATTATTTGTGGATATCAAAAACTTAAATGACTGCATTCGTACTAAAATAGGACTTAGTAACATATCATTCCAAATTTGTTTTTTCATTTATCTAAAATAATCAAGAAAGATAAATTTTCAACATTTGTGTTAATTACATTTTATACTTACATACTTTTCTGAAACTGAAATAAGTCAGAGGATTAGAGTAATAATCCCAGTCCTGCCAGATTACATCAGTCTAGGAAAGTCACACAAAGACCCCTGAACCTAAAAACACTAGGCTGTCAAGGAAAGCATACTGTTTTGTAGATGTTTAAATTTCCTAAAATTTTATAATTCTTAGACTAAACTGAAAACTTGTGATTCTTTTACCAGGAATTGAACTCAGGACCTTGCACTTGCCAGGCAGGTGTTGTGTTGCTGAACTATATCCCTAGCCCTTCGTATCTTTTAGATGATGTAGATGTTTTGGTCAGATGAGACTCATAAACCAAAGTTCAGAAAATAGAACTTCAAGGTACTCCTGTGCCATTTAATTGCTGTGAGACTTTTTCAATTTCATTTCAGAACATTAAATTGTATAATTAATATTTTAACATTATTATTTTATTATTATTTTAACATTTTACATTGTTTGAGTCTCACATAAAGTATTATATCATAACATCACTATAGTTGAAACTGTAAATTGTTATGCAAATCTTATATGTAATGATATCACTAATAGCAATAATTATGTAGTTTCAGTTAATATATTGAATAAAAACATTTTTATTTTCAACAAACACAGTAATACAAATAAATACAAATATATGGTATGATACAATCATATTAGCTGTTGACAGAAGTCAATCCCTCATATATACTTAATTTAAATCACTTGTTTGAGGCTCATTTGTGTCAACAACAATGTAAGAATGACAACTATGATATCACTGTGGATAACGTCTGGTTACTTTTTTCTCGTTTTGGGGACAAAGTGCCCAAAACCCAATGAAAGAAGGAAAGGTTTATTTAGCTCACTGTTTGTTGATGCTTCAGTCCATAATCAGCTGGCTCCAAAACAGGGTGCCATGGCACAGGGCAACACTTCAAGGCAGCAGCCAGCAAAAGTAACCAGAGTAAAAGGGGACAGAGCACACCTCTTTTCCTCCTTTGTACTGTACGCAGGCCACCCTCCCCCTCCAGGGCCAGTTTAGCACTCACAAAATTTCGGATCCCTCCTCTTGCACAGGAAGAGGTTATTTAAAAAGTAAGAACCCTGGCTCCTAGCTGAGTCTCTTAGTTAAACTTCTAAACTTCTCAAGTTTATATAAGGTATTAATCATAACAGATACTAAGAGGAAAAGGTAATTGAAAACATTTTATTAAAATATATAGATCTGGTATAAGTAATCCACATAAATATGTAAACTGAAGAGTAACATAGTGATTGATGTGAAATAAGTATTTTCCCCAAAAAATCACAGAAGAAATGATAGGAAAATGAAAACAAGCATGTGGAAAATTTTTAAAGTAGTAAGCATGACTTCAGAGAAATGGTTTCCTATTGCTCTTGTGGTTATTTTAGAAACTAAGAAAATATTTTATAAAAATGATTTATTGCAATTTACTTCAACAGTTGTGCCCAGAATCTCCTGTTATTACAAATGTCTTAAGCCTTTTTGAGTTATAGTCTCTGTATGTAATTCTTTGTTATAATTTTATTTGCAAATGTTATGAGTTATGAGTTAATTTATCAACTTGTGTATGGAGGTTTGTAATATCAGTTATTCAGTCAATCACATTTACTGAGTGGGGTTTGGTCCAAATCAAATAACAGCATCCTCCAATTTCAGCTCCCTACTAGGAAACACTCCCCTTTCCTTTGTGCATACTTCTTTCAATTCTCAATTAGTTCACTCTTGAAGTCTGCCAAAAACCATCTCAGAAGATAACTCTTCTCCAACTCACTATCAAATAGCACCCTATAACTAATTATAACCTCATATACTTTGTTTTATACTTAAAATCCACTTGATATATATTATATCCTTAGTGGTATTCTGGAGTTAAATGCAAGAGATCTAAAAATAAGATTTTTGTTTTGTCCAGTATAATTTCACCAACATTTAAATAGGATCTGCTTGTGGAAATTCAGAAGATCATCAAAACATTTTCAAAAATTAATTTTATAGAATGGAAAACACAGAAGAAATGAACAGATACTTACATGTGTATAAATTACTAAAGCCAAATAATGAAGAAATAAAAATTTTGAATAACTCAACATGACTCAATGAAATTGAAAATGTAATTAAAAATTTACCAAAAAAGAAAATCCCAGGTCCTGATGGAGTCACTGCTGAATTCTCTAAGAAATTTAGAGAAAATTCAATGCCAATACTCCTCAAACTCTTTAACAAAATTGAAAAGGAAGAAATATTGCCTAACATATCCCTGAAGGCAAGTGTTACTCTGATACCAAAAGCAAAGCAAGTTTCAACTAAAAAAGAGAGCTACAGGACAATCTCCATAATGAATATAAATGTAAAAATCCTCAGTGAGATACTGGCAAACAGAATGCAGCAAATCATCAAGATTATAAAGCATGACAAATGAGATGCATCTGAGAAATGCAGGAATGGATCAACATACTCAAATAAATTAATGTAATACATCATATTATTAGAACCAAAGAGAAAAATCTCATGATCATCTCAATAGATATAGAAAAATCTTTTCACAATATCAAACTCATTCATGATAAAAATCCTATAAAGAATAGAACAGATTTTTTTACCTCAATCTGATAAAAGCCATCTATGTCAAATCAACAGCCAACAACATACTAAATGGACAAAAACTGAAAGCTTTCATTCTAAAATAAGGAACAAGACAAGGATGTTCTCTATTACCACTCCTAGTCATGATAATTTTGGAAACACTACTCAGAGAAATTAGACAAGAGACAGAAATAAAAGGAATAAGGATAGGAAAGGAAGAAGTTAAATTATCATTAATTGCAGAAGACATGACAGTCTTCATAGAAGACTCTCAAAACTCCACCAGAACACTTCTAGATTTAATACATAAATTCAGTAGTTTAGCTTGATACAAAGTCAACATTCAAAAATTAATAGCATTCTTGTACATAAACAACAAACTCACTGAGAGTGAAATCAGAGAAATCACACCTTTCACAATAGCATTAAAACAATGAAATTCTTAGGAATCAGCCTAACACAAGAAATAAAAGATGTATGTATTCAAAGTTATAATGTTCCAAAAAAGGAGATTGAAGAGGATATCAGAAAATGGAAGAGTCTCCCTTACTCATGGATAGGAAGAAACACCATAGTGAAAATGGCCATACTCATAGAATTGTTATACAGATTTAATGCAACCTTGATCAAAACACTAATAACATACCACACAGAATGGGGAAAAGCAGTCCTAAAATTGATTTGGAATTAAAAGAGACCCATAATAGCAAAGACAACCCTAGGCAGCAAAGCAAGTCAGGAGCATCATAATCCCTGACTTAAAACAATACAACCAGGCTACTGTGATAAAATAAGCATCACATCAAAAAATGATCATCTGAGATGAATACACACTTCTCAGATAAAGAAATACAAATGACAAATAAATACATTGAAAAAGTGTTCTCCATTGGTCATTCAAGAGATGCAAATTTAAGCAACACCGAGATTTCTCTCACCCCAGGAAAAAAATGGCTCTCATAAAGAAATCAACCAATGAAAAAACTGGCAGGGCTATGTGGGAAAAGGAAACGGTCTCCACTGTCGATAAGAGTGTAGACTGGTACAACCACTGTGGAAATGTGTGCAGAGCGATAGATGTATAGCCGTGTTATAGCAGCATGATTTGTAATAGCTAGATCTTTGAAATAACCCGAATGCCCATCATCCAAGGAAATCATAAAAAAGATATGTAAAATTTTACAGTGGCATAGCACTCTGTCATAAAAAGGATAAACATGCGACTTTTATAAGTAAATGGATGCAGTTTGAGACCATACTCATAAGTGAAATAAATCGGACTCACATGTGTAAACATTGTGTTGTCTCCCTGGCCTGAGAAACTAAAAGAATAAGTAAGCTCGAAGCATACAACAGATATTGTGAAATAGCAAGTACATGTTCAAAAGTAAAAAGGAACTAGGATGGGTGAAAGGGAAAGGACAGTAAGGAAAGAGAGAAATGCAAGTCAGTGGTCTGGGGATTTAGCTCAGTGGCATAAGTGCCTGTCTGACAAGCACGAGGTCTGTGAGTTTGATACCCGGTACCAGAAAACAAAACAAACAAACAAACAAACAAACAAAAAAGAAACGCAAGTCAGTTATATTGTTAGTGTCTCAGTACATTAAGAAGTAAGGTTTGTGCTAATATCAATTAGAGAAATTCCTATACCCATATCTTATACCCTGAGCAACTACTTTAAAGACAACAACATAGCATGCGCTGACTATTGTTACTCTCATATTATTTTGTTATAAAACTTCATTTTGCCTTTTTTTATATAAAATAAAATACAATATAACACAGAACTTGCATTCTATAAATATTGAGTGAATGACTGTATTAAACAAATAGTTAAATATTTTAAAAGATAACACATGAGGGACCTTGGGAAAAGGTTTTCTCTGAGTAATTTTGGTGAGGAGATGAATTATTTTCAGAAGCATATACAATGAATAGGTAGCAAAGCCAAGAACTGGAGACATATCTGTCATATCCACTGGACTCCACTGCTATATAATTTGGCCTACAAAATTGGATTTACTTAATTTCAGCTTTTCAACAGCATGTATCATTATTATGGACATAATTTATGAATTTGTGGAAAGGAGGTACATATAGATAAAATATGTTATTTTAATTTTTGGCATAAGGAAAAAACTCCAAGACACATCAAAATGAAATTGATTTAAGAGGAGCAATAAATATAAAGCCCTTACAAACCGAGAAAATTATAAAATATGTACAGTGTTACAAAGAAGGAGAGGAGGCTTTTACCAGGCATAGTGCAAATTAGAAGACAATGCAGTGACCTCTTTAAAGCACTTAAAGAAAAAATGTTGTCAATTTATTATTCTATGCACAGATAAATTAGTCATTTTTGGAAACAAAAGCTTATAGAACTTTTCATCAGCAGACATGCCCTGCAAAACTTTTAAATAATTTTTTAGGAAATACAATTTTAAGAAATCATGAAACAGAATTTTTTTTCCAATGTTAAAACCTCTTTGAAAGATAACTGAGACCTCCAAGGAATGTGAGACAGTAACAGCTGCCGGGGTTTCATCTCCTGAAACAAATAACACTAAAAACAAATAATAAGAGAATCACAGAGATAAGAGAGCTTTGGCATAACCAATAAATGTCCAAACTCCAAACTAACTTTGAGGTTAAAGGGATTCCAGGACACAATTTCTCCTTCTACTTTCCACTCCCTTCACATTGTAGGGAAGAAGGAGAGAGCTGTCAATAGAATTAAGTCATTTCAAGCAGCTGCCAAAATGACCGCTTGTCCACATTCTGAAAAATAGTAAGAAAAAAGTTCTGTATTTAACCAGACCATAAACTACAGGGAAAGACGTATCAGACCAAGTGCTCTAAGGCAGCAGCTGTCAAAATAAATTTCTTCCCAGAAAGTAAAAGGCAAAGAAGAAAACAGCAAAGAGCAAGAGTGAAGTGACTTTTGCTAAGGAGCAAGTAGCAGGGACTGAACAGTGAAGGAAGTAGGAAGACTTTGGGCTCCTCCAGAAACAGAATTCTCCAGCAGCAGAGTAAGCAGCCCTCCCAGCCTTGTTCCTGTACTTAGTGAAAAAGAAAAAGAGCACTAAGTTTCCCCATTAGGAATGAAATCTAAGATAGTTTTGTTCCTTCTCTACCCCCTTGTTGGCAGAAAAAAAAAGTTTCAGGTTCAGGAAAGTTAAAGCCTACTTTAATCATTAAAACACACAAAAATGTCCAAGTTATCAGTTATGGGACCATGAGCTATGGGAAAAAGGAGAGAGAGACTGAAGATAGATAATAAATAGGTAGATGAGATAGAGCAAGGGACAAAAGAAAGACAAGACTGCAGAGATAACTTTGATGAAATTAGATGAAGACTAATTTCACAAAATGGTGGGTAGAATCTGGAAATGGATGAAATGATCAGTACATTACTATAAATGTAGTTTATCCTGGAGATATTTTCAATATTTAAAAATCCATCAATTAAAGCTCCCTGTCAATAAACAAGATGAAATATGCAGACTTCTATCTCAATCTTATCCTTATGAAATATTACAATCACCAAATACTATGATTTATATCTAGATGTCTCCCCAAAAGCCACATGTGTCATAGCTAGGGCTTTTGGAGGTGGTTGGATTTAGTGTGTGTGAATGTGGATTAAGGGCATAGATAACAGAAACCCCACCTTCACTGTGGGGCACCAATCAATATGAGGGTAGTCTGGCTGGGATAAAGGGGGAGGCAAGCTTGCTGCTGCCTTATGCCTGCCACGGCATGAACTGATTTTCCTCAGTGATGCCCTCTGCTATGAACGCTTTTCTGCAGCCACCCAGTTATGGATTGAAGTACGTTTAAATGTAAAAAGTAAACTAAAAAACTAAAAAGTAAACAAAAAAAATTTGGTAATAAATATTAAAGGAAATATTTTTCTTTTAAATTATTCAAATTTCTTAGCACATAAAATAAACAAAATTCTTAAAAGTTGGTCATCATCACAGCTTTGAAAACTTGCATATAAAAGGTACTATTAAGCAACTAATTGGAAATACCATATGAAAAATATATTATCTGATAACAAAGCTATATTCAAAGTATACAAAGCATGTGTACAATTCAGGAATAAGAAAACAATAATATCTTCAATATGAACTTTTTAAACAGATGTTGGGCAAATAAGCATAGTATGCCATTCATAAGGAAAATTAAATGAGATAATAGAACACAGTTTTTAGTCTGAGTAAACATTTTCTGAAAAGACGTTAAAACAAAACAACACTAACAATAAAAGCTCTGCTATGAATATAAAGTAACTGGAACATCATGTATTATTTGTAAGGATAAATGTAAAATGACTTCTGGAAATACCATAATCTTTTATAATATTAACAATTTCATATGACCCAACAATCTCATGTGTAGAGATTTACTCAATCAACATAAAAATATAAGCATACATAAAGACATACATAAAATGTTTATAAGAAAAAAATAACTTTATAAGAGGTATATATATAATTTCTGCAAACTGGAAGCAACCCCATATGTCTATTGATGTTAACCAAACCAGTGAGTTAGTACAACTTAATACACACAACAAGATTTACTTGTACCTGTAACAGTGAGTAGAATCAAACTTGAAAATATAATGCTAATTGAAAAAATACAGAACAAAAAGAAATTTGAATCATCTCATTTGCATCAAAAGGTTGTAAGAAGTGGGGTAAGCAGAAGGAGTTACTTGCCGTGGGAATGAATGACCATGGAGATGAACTTGGAACACGTCTTCATTATGTTAGTGGTTACAGGGCTATTTTTGCTAAAACCATGAGACTCTATAGTCAAAAACTACAAATTTAACTATATGTAAATTATTCCTTTGTAAACCTGACTGGTAAAAATAGTTGAAAAAGATAAGCCAAAAAAGCACTAATCAAAATATACTTGGAGAGACTCTATTAATGTCAGATCATGTGGACTTTAGGGGAAAAAACACAGACAGGAAAACAGAAGGTAATTTTATAATGATAAACTACTCAGCAGGGCTAAGCAAGGAAAATTCATTGCAAATGTAACAATAAAGTTTCAAAAATGTGAAACAAAAACTAAACTGAAAGGTGAACCTGGCAAACCCACAATTATACTCAGGTACAATAATACTATTTCTCAGTTATTGGTAAATAACTGTTTATTGATAGTAGAACTAATAGACAGATAACCAGTGAGGATATACTAGACTTAAGTAGCTCTGTCCAGCAACTTGACATGAAAGGTCCTCCTTTTAACAAAAGAAACTTCACATTCCTCTCCATTGATAATGAACATTCTTCAAAGTAAAAGTGATTTTCTAAAATTTTCCAATTATTTTGGGAAGTTTTTGTAATTAACTTACTGTTAGTGATTTCTAATATACTTCAATGTACTTTTCCAGAGAAAACAGTCTGTGAGCTTAAAATATTTAGAAAATCACTGAGACTGATGGTATGGCTCAACATTTATTCTACATTGAAGAATAATTTAAGCATACTTCTAAAACGTATGCTGTACTGTTTGGTAATTAATGATACTGATCTGATCTTCTCTGTTTCTCTATTTTTCTAATGTTTCTGCTTGATACCGAGTGCCTTATTAAAATCTTTAGCTATGGTTGTGGATTTTGTGTGACAGCTCCTTCATTTAGTCAGTTTTCCATCTTCCCAGAAAAACATTTTCCTTGGATACAGACTTCCAGGTTGATGTTCCACCTTTATGCCCTGGACTTAAATATAGCACTCTACTGTCATTTGATCTCCATGGTTTCTTGACAAGAAGTAGGCTGATATTCAGCACATCGTTTATGTACAAGTTGTTCCTTTTGCTTCAGTTATTTTTAAGACTTTCCTATTCATCTTAAGTTCTTAGTAATTGGCTTATTATATAGCCAACTTCTTATTTACCCTTCATACATTGTCTTTTGCATCTTGGATTTCAAGTAAACATTTTTCAATGAATTTAGGAAACTCAAAACTTTCAAATAATTTTTGCCTTCTTTTTCTAATTTATCTTTGAAAATGCCAAATAAAAATCAGCAGGCTTAGTTTTGTATCTCTATCGATCAACTTTCCCTAGGCTTCAATGAAATACTCAACCTGCACAATTTAAAGCAGAAAGGTTTGATTTTTTAACTCACAGTTGCAGAGGTTCAGTCCATAGTCAGCTGGCTGCAAGGCAGCAACTCCGTGGTGTGAGGTTTGGAGGAACAAAACTCCTCACTTCATGATGGCTAGGGACCAAGCAGGGAACAGCACAGAAGGAAAGGGCTCAAGGACCAGATGTAGCTCCCAAAGTCACGCCTCTGCAACTCATCTAAAAACACCAGGAAGTGTCTTTTACTAGGCTGCCCTCAAGTCCATCAAGTTGATAATGAAGAGTAAGCATCAGAGTGCAAACAGCTATTGCAATACTTCTGAATTTCCAAAAGCTTTTTGTCTTTCTACACCTCAGATGTGATAATTCTATTTGTAAGTGTTCAAATGCATTGACCCTTCTTTCCTACTATTAGCCTGATGAATACAACTTTTCATTTCACATTACTGCATTTTAATTACTAGCATTGCCAAAACTTACACTTGACATTTCTGTTCACAAATTATTCATCAGTTCATCCAGGAGTTCTATTTTCCCATAGATTTTAATGAGAGTAATCATTGTGTACAAAACAAATATAGAGAATGCAATTATGTTATGTTCATTTAAATAGTGTTGATTTTGTGTTCTAGAACTCTACTCCATTCAAATCCCAATTCTCTCTCCCCTCTGATAGGCTGGGACTGAAATTTTTCTCCTTCAGACTCCCTGAAAGATGTTGCATTTTTGTTGGCAAATTGAAAGTTCTATGGAGGTGCAGTGCAGTGGTCAGATACTAATAGCTCAACATGTATGCAGCACACAGGATACAGGCTGGGAGCATTCCCTGCCTTCTTTTCCTGCTGTGTAAATTGGATTTTGCCTAAGGTGAAAAGACTTTTAAAACCAAATCCGTCTAGATACAGTTTCAGTTTTGTAACATCTATTTCCCTTCAATACGTGCGGTTTTCAGTGACTAACTCTCTTTTCAACCTTCAAGCAATTATTTTTATGTATTTTTCCAGAGCATACAGTATTCTGGTATTAGTGGGTGATTTAATCAGGCAAGCTGTCCCACCATAGCTGAAATGAGTCCACAGCACCTGTGATATCCAACTCTAAATGTTCTAAATGTTTGAAAGTGCAGGTTAAGTGACGATGGAATAGTTTGCCCAACTGGATCCTCTGTAAAGAAGTAGGCTCTTTACAGAACCTACTACTACTTATTACTAAATATTTTATAGAATTTTTATAGCTTTGGGCTTGTCAGGATGTTATTACATTCACTAACCATCTAAGAAGATCTAAACTTCTGGGGAAAAAAATAAAGGCTATGTTATGGAAAGAATGAAAGTCAAAATGATTGGGTTATGGAGTCTTCAAAGTAGATTTCTGAAAATGTAACAGCAGCGAATTCTATACTACACAATGGGATAAACCAGTAAATAACTAATATTTAATAATCAAGATTCAAGATTTGTCCTACATAATAGAAATCAAGAATGGTTAATGAGAATATTCTGATACCTAGTGTTTAAGTGCAAGTAGGAAATAAACAAAATCTTATAATAGGATTAAATCTGGCTAGTGGAGTAGAAGACCAGTTTCAGGTGTATAATGGTGACGCATAGAGGAGAAATAAAATATCAGATGGCAATCTGCATCTATCAAGTATAAAATGTATTGCTTTCATATACATCACACTGCCTTACATATTGGGTTTATGCCCATATAGTTCTATTACAGATGAGAAATCCAACAGCTGTTGAAGTCATCTGCTTCTCTGTTATAATACACTGTGTGGATGGCGGCAGTGAATTCTGAATCCAGAGACATCTGCTTCTAGAGCACTTGTGCTTTCAAGGCTATATGTACTTAGGTTTGTTGAATACAGAAAGCTGCTTTAAATTTGAAATGGAAAAATATCAAAAAAGCTTTGTAGCATATTGCTCATGTGCTTCCCTGACAATGTGCACAGAGTCCACATTGGAGTGGCTGGAAGCAAAGTTTCAAAATAGACGTTTATTTTAATTTCTGCATGGGTTCAGGATACACACACAAACTTAGCAATTTCAGGTGTTTCCTGTTTCTTGAGTTTTTCCTCCCAACACATTGCATTCTGACAAACCTGACATATTAATCAGGGCTTGCTTTTCTTTGCTCCCTTTACTCCATCCCTTCTCCTTTCTCCTTCCTTCTTCTCCTCTCCTCTCC
>PVLA01014279.1:0-31481 GCA_004027455.1 Hydrochoerus hydrochaeris | reverse complement strand
ACTAAAGCAGTGAGAGTGCAAACAGATCTGTTCAAGAATCCAACAAGAACCTAGAAATATGGTTATCAATCCCACACATCTAAACTTACATACAGCTATATCTTTTATAGTGCTTCCTATTTCCTCTTTTTTTACAATAGCAATTATACATTTTTAAAATTTTATTTAAAGAAAAGAAAAAAAACAGAAACAAGGGTAGCAACAATACAGAATTGTAAAAGAAAGAAAAAAAGGAGAATGAGAAAAAGCCCCACTAAGAAATCAGTAATTTATAAATTACATACTGTCACCCTGGATGTAGTTGTTCAAGTTACAAAGTTAAAGGGTACATAGGAAATATTCAAACAGTCAGACTACAAACAGTTCTGCTCAAAGATCCAACAAAGATTCAGCAATATGATCATCTATTTTACACACTCAAACTTACATGCCGTTATATCCCTTAGAGCACTTTCTTTTCCTCTCTTTTTTACAATCACAATTAAACATTTTGGTTTTATTCCTCTTGTAGTTCTTATTTACTTTTTTACACTAGAGACACAATATGATCTTTATTAATATGATTCTTATTTATTTCACTAATGAGGATAGTCTCAAGTTGTCTCCATTTGCCTAGGAAGGCCTCAAGGTCATCCTTTTTTATAGCTGAATAATATTCCATTGTATAAAAATGCCACATCTTTTTCATCCACTCTGCAGTTGATGGGCATCTTGGTTATTTCCAGGATTTAGCTATCACAAGCTGTGCAGCTATGAACATGCGTGCACATATATCACTGTGATGTGAACTTTTCAGTTCTTTGGGGAAAATACCCAGGAGAGGGATAGCTGGATTGAATGGGGCTTCCAATCCTAGTCTCCTGAGAATTCTCCATATGGATTTCCATGTACTGGCTCGACTTTGCCATGCTATGTTCCAGTTGTTTCTTTCTGCTTTTCCTCTTATTTAATTGCTTATCCTACCTGGTGGTTTCTTTCTGTTGTTGTTTTGGGGATTGTGGTCATTTTTGTCTCTGCCTAGTATATCTTTCAGTACTCTTTCTAGGGTTGGTTTGGTGGACATGAATTTCTTCAGTTGTTCTTTGTCATGGAAGTATCTTGTTTCTCCATTAAATTTGAATGAAAGTTTTGCTTTGTACATCAGTCTGGGTTGAAGGTTGTTTTCTTTCAGGGCTTGATATATCTCACTCCAAGCCCTTCTTGACTTGAGGGTTTGTGCTGAAAAGTCTGCCATGATTCTAATGGGCTTTCCTTGATAGGTGAGTTGTGTCTTTTCTCTGGCAGCTTTTAATATTCTGTTTTTATGCTGTATGTCTGAGATCTTAATTATTATGTGTCTGGATGTGGATTTATGTTGATTGTGACTGTTTGGTGTTCTATATGCCTCAATTATTTGCATATCAGATTCTTTCCCCATGTTTGGGAAATTTTCTGCTATTATTTCTGTAAATACTTTACGTATGTCATTTGCCTGGACTCCTGTATCTTTGTTAATGCCCATTATTCTTATATTGTTGCTCTTGGCATCATCATGGAGCTTCTGGATTGTAATTTCATGCTGCTTTGTTATTTTTAAAAGTTCTATCCTTTCCTGATCACTAATTGTGATCCTGTCCTCAGGGTCCAAAATCCTATCCTCAGCTTCCTTTAGGCGGTTTTGCATGTTTTCAATAGAATTTTTTGTTTCTTGAATGTCTCTTTGAGTTTGTTTATGAATTCTGCTTGTTTTCTATATTGTTCATTCAAAGTTTCAATCAGTTTCCCATGCTCATATACTTTTTTCTCTAGTTCTTCTTTAGCTGCATTCAACAATTCCTTTAGTAAAGTTGTTATCTCTGTCTTTACATGGGACACTACTTCTAATTTGATTTGCTTTACAGCCTGATGCAGTTGTTTTTTTTATTTCACTCTCTATCTTTTCAGAGATTCCCGGTGTGTTACTTTTGGGCTCCTCTATTTGAATATCTCCTATACTTGCTTCTGGTGAACTATATGTTTGAGATTGCATTTTGTTTTTTCATTTTGTCATTTTCACTCTGCCTGGTGTTTTCTATGTGTAGGAGGGGATCACACACACTATTTTCAGATACAACAATGTTGTATGGTTAGTTGTAGGGGGTTTTACTACTGGCCCTATTTATCCCCTGTACACCACTATTTTTGGGGTATACTCACCACATTGATACAGTCAGTCCAGTGTAGTCCAAAGTTCACCACCTGGGAGCAAAATTCCAAATTTTCTCACACTAACTGAATCCTGATGAGATCTTCTGATGTTCCAGGTGTGGAGGTTGGGTCCAGCTGACGCAGTCCAGGGCAGTTTTCAGTCTTGGGTGGGCCTACTCGATGTTCCTGGTGGCAGGGCAGGCCCACAGGCGAGGTTCAGGGTAGCCTACCCCTGAAGTGGGCTTGTGCTGAGTTCCTGCTGGCAGGGTGGGACCTCGGTGGTGGTTCCAGGCAGCTTACCCATGATGCAGGCTTTGGATGAGTTCCTGCTGGCAGGGCTGGACCTTGGTGGTGGTTCCTTGCAGCTTACCCCTGATGCAGGATTCTGCTGAGTTCTGAGCCACCTGACTTTAAGACGTGCCTGTACAGCGATCAGGGCTTGCCCAGCTCCAGCCCTCTGTCAATGCTTCTTTTTCTTCTTTCTTTTTCTTTTCCTCAGTTTCTTCCTGGGTCATGAGAATTCCTCTCCTTTTGTCTGGCTTTCTCCATGTTGCCAGATTCCAATGTCTGAGTTGGTTTTATTTTTTTTTTCCTCAGAGAGGCTCTCTTATTGTGCCACCATTCAGTCAGCCATCATGCAACCTCTACATTATAAATTCTAAAATGGCAATTACATGGTAAACCTACTCTTCAATTTCTGCTCTTTTAAAATAACAACAACAGCAGGTTAGTTAGAAGTCTGTCATAAGCTAGTCAAACACAAAATATAATAATCTGAAAAAAAATTCAAGTGGCTGCTATTAAGCTTGTTCCCCAGGCTTGTAAGACAGTTCCATGAAGAGTCTTACATGGGAAAAACAGGACTAGATATGTTGCTATGTTGTCTGTTTTATGAACTATAACTTAATGCCAGCATTCAAGCTATTTGCAATAATGCTCAAAACAAACCAAGACAAGGGACCATTTCATGCCTCAGTACTCAGGTTATAAATACTACCCAGGTGAAGGCTCACTCATGGACTTTACTGAAATCCCCTGAGCATGAGGCTATTGATATATGTTGGTGCTTGTCTGTACCTTTTGAGGACATGAAAAGTTCTTCCCAACACAAAAACAATAGACATGATTGGTGATAAAAGTACTGTTAAGAGACATCATCCCAAGATATGGGCTACTCCTGAGTGTGTGGTCAGGTGAATGATGACATTCATGGCTTAGATAGTCCAGTTGTTCACAAAAATGATAAAAATAAAATGAATCTATATACAGCCTGTCATACAGAGAACTCAAGAAAAGGAGCACATAAATTTAACACTCAAACAATTGTTAGAAAAGTATTATCAAGAAACTTACTTGAAATGGGATCATGTCCTATCCATGATCCTCCTTCAACTCAGGTGCACCTCAACAAGTGAACTGGATATTCCACTTAGGAGATCTTATTTGACCAGCCTTCCACACCATATCCTTGGTTAAACTAAATGTTAGTTCTATGAACTACAGAAAATAGTGATACAGGCTATGTGGATAGCTATTCAAGACATCCATGGCTGGGTACAAAATAGGGTGCCCATAATTCTGAGAGATCCAATGCAGATCTTGAAGCCCTGGAATTCTGTTTGGGTAAAAATATAATTCAACCAACTTGGAACCCATATTCTATGGGCCCTTTACACTAATCTTGTCTACTACCACTATTGTTAAAATTGAAGGAATTGTGTCTAGAATCCATCACAGTCAGTTAAAACTGGCACCCAAATGCAGGTGGGCCAGGAAACAGGATCCAGACCTTCTGCACTAGTTGATTCTGTGATGACACAAGGCCTACAGTAAAAATGGCAGCCCTTCTCTTGTCACTCCAGCAGCTAAGAAGTCTACATATGGCTGAACTTTGAGAATCAAAATGGAGTTTCAACAACAATATATATCTCTTTTCTTTTTGGTATAATAATTCCTCTGCACAATAGGGAGACAACCCCCCACAATGAGATAAATATATAATGATGGTGATGTTGTTTATTAAAACTCAATTATAAAAAGCATCAAAGAAGAAACAATGCCGGATTAAAAGGAGAAAAAAAATTTCCCCAGCCTAAATAATTAGACTTTAGACTTTCCTCTTCTAACAACTGTTGTTCTTTGTTGTAATACAGAAAAAATCAGTAAATTTCCCTTTATGTAAGATTTT
The DNA here is from genome assembly GCA_004027455.1 of Hydrochoerus hydrochaeris. NCBI lineage: Eukaryota > Metazoa > Chordata > Mammalia > Rodentia > Hydrochaeridae > Hydrochoerus > Hydrochoerus hydrochaeris. The sequence continues at coordinate 27,127 of PVLA01014279.1, read as the reverse complement.
ATAGCCTCCTTTCCTCCCAACATCATGTATTTACCTGACCATGGTCACTGGGATATGTTAAGTTGTAAACCCTTACAGCTTGACAAACTGTCTTAGTCTGGCTTCTGTAAGCACAGTTTTCCACCTACAAGTTTCATGACACAGAGTAGACCAACTTCCCCAAACAAATCAAAAGTAAATACAGCCTGTTCTTTGTTCAGGGGTCAGCCATTTAGACACAAGTCAACTGAGCTAGTGTATACCTACAACATATCCTCCTTTTCTTCCATGGTCTCCCTGGTCTCTTAAATTCTGCAACACAATTACAGCAGAAATAGAAGTTACTGAGCCTGGGTTCACCTTCTTTTCCATCACTGGCATTTGTGGTGAGGGAATGTGGTCTTCATACTGAGATCCATCAGCATGTACTAAAGATGGTTGTGTTTTTACACTTGGCAAAAATTTTAACTAAATTTTGACTAATACCACATGAGCTCACAGTCCACATGACAAGTCATCATGATTCCTCCAAGTGCTGTGGGGGTTGGAGAAACACTCATATGCAATACCCACCACACCAAGTCCTGGGAGATTATGGCAAACAGAATCCACTTGTTGACTTGAAGTGAAAATACAGAAGACAAGTAAGAAATAAAATCACATGACTTTGTTCCTTCAGAACAACCACTGTTTCTCAGCTGATATATTTAAATAAATAAATTTAGTAGACAATTTGTTGGGAAAATCTTTTAGTTTTTGTTTGTTTGTCTTTTCATTTTTTTTACTTTGAAGAGAATAAAACCAAGTGAAATAAAACAGAATACAGATAATCAAAACAAAACAATTAATGTGTTAAAAAGGAAACCAACAAAGGCTACAAGATAAAAGGAAACCAACAAAGGCTACATGATGCTTCTTGCTGTCTTCAAAATAACTTCCTATACCATCAGGCACATTAAAATCAAACAAAACAGAAAAAAATAAAACCAATCAAAAGAAAACAATGAAAGCAATACAGGGCTTCAAAACAAGACAGTAAGAATACAGAAGTGGCTACCATAATGCATCTTGTTATCTTCAAACAACTCTTTATACTATTAGATATAACAAAATCAAACAAAAAGAAGTAGAATAGTCATTCAAAAAAAAACAATGAACATAATGCAAGGCTTCAAAATAAGATAAAAGGAAATCAATAATGGCTACAATAATGCCTCTTGTTATCTTCAGAATACTACCTATACCATCAGGCATAATAAAATCAAACAGAACAGAACTGAATAAAACTAATCAAAAGAAAACAATGAAAGCAATATCAGGCTTCAAAACAAGACAGTAAGAATACAGCAGTGGCTATCATAGCACATCTTGTTATCCTCAAAGCAGCTGCTTATACCATCAGACATAATGAAATCAAACAAAACAAAATAGAATAATATCAATCAAAAGAAAATAAGTGAAGCAACACAGGGCTTCAAAACAGAGAATTGGAAATGAAAGAAGACTACTGTAATACATTTTATTTTTTGAAATATCTATCCATGCCATCAAATATGATAAAATCAAATAAAACAAATCAAAACAAAACAGAATAAACCCGAACCAAACAGAACACTGAAAAGAATACAGGTTTTCAAAACAGAACATAGATTAACAGTGGCCACTGCCTTCTCCATCCAGACATTTCTTCCCCTTTCACCTTCACAACATCAATTGTGCATTTTGGATTGCATTAACTCCTTTAGTTTTTTATACTAAAGAGACAACACAATATTTACCCACATGACTCTCAACAATTTCACCCATGAGCATGATCTCAAGTTGTATCCATTTACCTACAAGAGTCTTGAGGTTATCTTTCTTTATAGATAAATAGCTTTCCACTGTATAGAAATGCATGTATTTCTTGTACATTCTGTGATTGAAGGGCAAGCCACTCACTTTTTTCTGATTCCCTGTCACATAGAGCATTGTGTTCTTTCCTTTGACTTTTATTCTATGAATTTACTTTTGAGTTAAATGTGTTTCTTGAATGAAGCATACTGATGGGTGCTGTCTCCTTATCCACTCTGCCTGTGTTTCTTTTTATTGGTGAATTGAGGCCATCTACATTAATGGTTGTGGCCAACATGCACTGCCTCATCTCTTCCATGCTATTTTCCTGCCATTGGCTGCCTACTTTTCCCTTACATGCAATTGTCTGCCCTGCCCAGTGATCCCACTCTGCTGCTACTCTTGGAACCATCTTCATTTTTATCTCCATCTAGAATGTCCTTCTGTATTCTTTGTAGGGTTGGTTTGGTGTTCTTGAATTCCTTCAGTTGTTCTTTGTCATGGAAGTATCTTCTTTCTCCATTAATTTTGAAAAAAAATTTTTCAAGGTACATCAACCTGGGATGGAAACTTTTTCCATTCAGGGGTTGAAATACTTCACTCCATGATCTTCTTGATGTGATGGTTTGTGTCAAGAAGTCTGTCAGGGCTCTGATTCGTTTTCTTTTGTAAGTGATCTGTTTCTTCTTCCTCACAGATTTTAAAATTGTTTTCTTGTGTTGAGCTTCTGGGATCCTGAATATTATATGTCTTGGTGTAGATTTATTTTGCTATGTCTAGCTAGAGTTCTACATGTCCCACTTATCTGTATATCATGTTCTTTTCCCATGTTTGGAAGTTTCCTGTTATTACTGCTGTAAATAGGATTTTAATGTGATTTGTATGTACCCCTGCTTTTAATGACATCTGTTATTCTCATGTCATTGTATTTTGTGTAGTTCTGCAGTTGTTGAATTGTTATTTCCTGCTTCCTTGTTGTTTTTAAGAGATCTTTGCTTTCGTTATTCCTAATTGCACACGTCTTCAAGGTTTGATATTCTATCTTGATTTTCTTTCAAGTGGTTTTGTCAACTTTCAATGCAGTTTTTAAATTCCTGGATATCTCTTTGAATCTATTTCATGCATTCTAAATCTCTCTTATATTGGTCCTCCAAGGTTTCCTACATTTTCCCATGCCCCTCTATTTTTTAATCTATGTCTTCTTTAGAGATGCTTATCAAATCTTTTATTATGCTTTCATTTCTTCATTTACCTCAGATAGTATTTTTGTTCTATTTTCTTTGATTAGCCTCATGAAGTTGTCTCTTTGGTTGCCATCACTTCAGACACTTCTGGTGTATGACTCCCAATCTCTTCCATGTTTTCATATCCTGGACTTGCTCTGCTTAGTTGGAGTCCATGGACTTCCTTTTGATTCTTCTTATTGAGATTTTATAGGATTTTTCCATACAAGTAAGCAGTCAGGTCCTAGGCACTTCCTGCATTGGCTACAAATTCTCCAGAACATAACTGTGTGGTTCTACTTGGTTCTTCTGGCCAGGAATGGCTATGGGTATTCAATGGTGGCCACTGGGCATACTGGTGCAGGGCTGGCTACTGTTTTTTCCACCCATGTTGGTTACTTGGGGTGGCAGTGTCCAGAGGACTGCTGTAGTGCATGCAGGGGCAGGGCTGGTTGTTGCCTCCGCACTGAGCTGGTTACTGGCTGTCTATGTCTTCCAATGGCTACTTCTATGCATGAAGGGGCATACCTGGTATGCATGAGGGGGCAGTCTATGGACTCCCACTCAAGCAGAGCAAGAGCAGGAGATAAAAACATGGAAGAGATTGGGAGTTGTACACCGGAAGTTTCTGAGAGAGCCTGCCTCTCTTTCCCCACCAAAAAGTCTGTAAGTTGTTAAATAAAATTATTCAGTGCTACTTGCCAAAGCATAAAAAGAGAGAGTCTTGCAGAAAATTATAATAGATATAGAGGCCACAAAATTCAGGTTTCTGAAATGAATCGTGGGCATCATCTCTATTGCAAAACACTATTCCTTTATGTGATTATGGTAACAGAAAGTGAAAGTTTTCATAATATTTAGGCTAATTCAGTTTTTTTAGGAAACAGCAAGTGTTTCCATATTAAATAGTTCAGAATTAATTAATTTAATTACTTAAATTATTAAGAATGCACAATTTTTCAATTTTGAGTTTGAGTCATGAAAAATATTCCAGTATTTAATGGGTATCATGCTGTCATTTTAAATATCTCTGTTATCAAAATTGAAATAACTGTTCTTACAGAGAGAATCACCTCACACATCTTATCATAATATTTTTAGTGCCAGGCTGGGGTGGTTTTTTTCAGCATTGTAGGTATTTTGATCTAAAGTGACAATAAATGCTTTCAGCATTCTGCAGTGGATTAATGACATGGCCTAGTGTTTCTCTTAAAGACTCCTGACCCTCTTGTTTAAGTAGTTGATCAGAGAATTGTACTTGAATAGTGTTGCAAATAGTATATTTTATCATGTGTAGCATAATCCATACTGCATAACAGTGCTTTTTTTTTTAGCACAGAACACTCCTATTTAAATTGTTTAAATTATTTGTATAAAACTTGTGACCCAGACATTTTTACTCCAAGTTTGTGACTTCATATTTGCAACAAAAATACATTTGAAGTTAATTAACCACTTCAAAATACAACTGCATGGAAAATACATTAGACCATTGATGGCAAACATTTTAGAGATCAGTGCCCAAACTGCAACTCAAAGCCCACTTATTTATTGCAAAGTGCCAATACTCACTTAAACTTAAATATTGAGGTTTCAGTTTAAGAAAAATAATTCATACCTTAATATATTTTGTGTTAAAAGAGAAACAACCTAAGTGCCATAGGTTCAAAACCATTAGGTTAGAACAAGGTGAAATGAACTATGTAGCAATCTTTAATGATTCCAGAAATGCAAGTATTTGGATTGATGTTTATGTAGTAAGCAAGGGGTAACTTCGCATGAAACAGTAAAGCAGATCATTTTACCCTTTCAACTAAGGGCAAATCTCCATTGCTGGCTCAAATGCAGATGCATGGGTCCTATGCAGAAGTATGGACTCTGTATTTCAGTGAATATGTAAATATAGCTGCATGTTATTGACTATGTAACAGAGTCCACATAACAATAAATTTTAAGGTTCTATGTAAAAAAAATTGAGAACTCCTCTGATATCACTTTACTTTTACTTACTTACATAAGGAGTAAGTACCAATCTTAAAACTTTGGCTTCAGAGTTGGACAGTTGCTTTGACATTTCTGTGAACTTGAAATGAAATGGAAAAATTGTGGCTGATAGTTTAATAAAACAAGTACGTGTAGATCACTAAATAAGTATAAAGTTATGAGCACAGGGAGCTATAAATACATTATGATTCTATCTATTGGAATATATAATAAGATAAACTCAAAACTTTTAAAAACCTTAAAATTAAAGATCCCACTTTTGATACGAATTAAACTAAGGAAAGTGTGTCATTTTTAAAATAATATTTTGTGCATAGTGTTCAGCTTTTCATAAGGATGAAGAAAGCAATTTCCCTTACATGATCCTTTTTTCCTGGAAGCAAATAAATGTGGAAATTCAAGGTGGTTGGTATATAAATGTATCATCATGATCTGTTAAACCTCAGTCTTAAAATATTTGAAAGAACTGAACAATAGAAAAGATGCCATAATTAGGCTTCAGAAATGCATCTTATTTTTGTATTGATCTTGTCTTGCTAATTTGGAATTTGTAAATTCAGTGTGTTCTTGCTTCCATGGGCAATGGGGATATGTGTGGCTTCAAATTTTACAATATATCAATTGGACACAGGCATGTATGGGCCATAAAAGAAATGATTATGGCTGCATGGAAACCTGGGGTCTGTGGGTAGAACTTTCTCACTTGATCTTTGGATGATGTAATTCTTAAGCATACTTGACTGAGCATGTGTCTTTCCAGATCCTTTCAACACCTAATCTTGGGTCCCCTGTTTCAAGCCATTTGTAACATCTCATGTGACTTCCATACCATTATCTCACTGACACTGTGATGGTGGAAATTTGGCAAAAGTAAAGGTGACTCCTGGGTACTCCTATCCATGGACTTGGATGAAATAATGGTGCCTGAGGGGGACAAGATGATTCTCAAATTGAATTTCAAGCTTGTGGTTTTCACCTGGACACCAAACCACAGGTGCATAGCTTCAGGGGAATAAGTTGGAAAAGTCCTCTAAAGACATCAAGATGGCTTGGTTGAAAAACAGTCAGGGTCATTAAAGCATCCACCTGGGTCCAAGCTGTAAGACACACACATTCACACCATAAATGCGTTGACGTGGCTGAGACTGCCGGTTCTCTCTTCAGTCAGACTTACACCAGTGTAGGCGTTTCCAAGATGTTCCTCTTGAGTCTCATCATCTTCCTCCTGCAGCTTCGTTTTATGCACTGCTTTGAAAGAGAAGACTGCATTTTCCGCAGGAACGTCAGCATGCACAAGGATGGAGATGTGGTGATTGGAGGGTTTTTCTCCCTTTTCTTCTGTATATACTTCTTTGGTACACTTAACATAGGGCCTAGCAAGGACTTCGTTGTCATGCCGTAAGTGATATTTTCATTTATTCATTTTCTGCTTCATTCTCCAGGTGAACAATTCCCGAGGTGTTCTGTGTTTAGATAGATAAATCCCTTCTGATCCCTGTCCCACTCACAGCCCAACAGAACTCTGTATTTTCTATTCTCAGATTTCACCTTTAGAAAGGGGAAAACACCATCTTCCACCTTAGTATATTGCACATGCACCTTCTAACACATGAGATGCTACTCCACACCATGAAACCATGACTGCTCAAAACATAGTCACAATCACTAGATTGAATTTAGTACAATGTGGCTGAAGGCAACTGCTCATTTAATAAAGGCCAGGGTCCAATAACACTTCCTTTAATCATGCCTAAAATTCCTTACATCCTCACTCATGCTTATGCTCCAACTGTATCCCCAGAATCCTCACTATAGACATTCATTTGCACTTATGATGAATGAATATATAAGGCTTTCTTACCAGCAGTGATTCCTGACTCCAAGAGCTGCAACTAGGACAGGTATAAGTGAAACATATTCTATGAGATTGTATGTGCCAATTGGATTACATTTTTCGTGCATTGTCTGTTTGTAGTTGCTATCAAATTCAGTCTATAGCTAAAACTATGACTAACAAATGGAGGTTGAAAAGTGCAGAATACTCCATGACTATGCTCCTGTGAAAAAAGAGGATATCAGTGACATAATGCATATTGATAACTAAACTCAGAAACATTGCGGGGTTTGCCTACATTTTGAATTTGCGCTGATAGAATGTTTGCTTAGTGTATTTATGATACTGATCTGTATATTTATCTCATGTGTTTTATTATGATTATACTTTAGTTCTTAGATGAGTTCTTAGTACTTATGTATTTGCATAGATTGGGAGCAAGGTATGGGACACAAACAACCATCATATCAGAATCTTCAAATGAAATGTGAGTTTCAGCCTATGCAGACAGGTTTCACTACATCTGGGATGCTTATTGCTCCATAATTGTTCAAAATATATTTGACATTGTTATTTGTGCAAAGTATAAACTTTGATATTGATGTTTATTGCTGATTATTGTTTCTTAGCTAGCACACAGACCACAGGTTTTTGGATGTCATTAGGAAAGAGAAATGTGCTCTTAATCCACTGAAATGTGCTGAAAATTACACTTTGCAAACTGAAAGAAGAGTTTTGACTAATCAAGGCATTGCCTTAGTACATGTACCACCACAATGGGGCTTTGCACTGGGGTGGTGGCATCAAGGTGAACTCTGAATTCTGCACAGGTAATGGGCTCACAGGCCAAGTGAATTATGGCATGGAGGTTACTGACAATCACATTTCCAAGGTCCAGCAGTGGGCTACTGCTGGATTCTGGCTACACTATCCTGAGAGGATTCCAGGTGGAGGAAGCACAGTGTGGCTAGGAAACATGTGGGAAGAGCAGAGAATGAAGAACTGGTCATTATCAAGGGAGGTACGACTTCAAGGCTATTCCAAGTGTGCTGTAGGGAAAGTTCAGGCTATGAGCTATATAATATTTTATATTACAATGTGTGCATGTGTGCAATTTACAAAACTGAATTTGAAATATATCACATTATCTAAAGTGTCATTCAATCTGAATGTTTCTGACTGATGAACAGATGACTGTTTTGGACAGTTTAGTTTGTTGTTATTATTAAGAACTCACTTGATATTCAAAAATCAGGTTCAACTTAGCATAATTGGTTTTCTTTTATTATCAAGGTAAGATAATTTGTGATTCTTAAATAGTCAATTCTATGTGATTCATCAATATGTGATAATTAAGGTTAACACAATTTCTATGAAGATATTTTTGTTTAGAGATTGATAGAATTTACTATCATAGAGCTTACAATGCTTTATTGATGCATCACTTTGTACTATGAAATGTTGAAAGATGGAGCGCTATCCAATCATCCATTGTTTTCAGCCAAGAATCCTGTTTATCTTCCATAACAGCTATGCCTAGAGTTGTGTTGGTAAACAGCAGGCTACTATCACAGTGGCTGGGTCACCTTTAAATTTTTCAGTTTTAAGGAAACAGCCACCACAAGCCTGCAATCTAACTCATCACTTATTGACTCCCAATGATAGAAGAATCTTTTCATATGCTTTCTCTTCCTTGTTTTATCCCTTAATCCAGATTATCTAAGTATGATTTACATTTGTAAATCTCAACGTTCATACAGTTTCTGTTCTAGATTTCAACTAATTTGTATTGCCACAAATTTTGAAAGCCATATTGACACAGTATATATGAAACTTTTTTCCTGTGTTTGCATTTATTTTATGTATTATAGGGTTTTGCAAAAATTTCAAACTTAATCATGAAGCAGAATCCCATGGTGAGTTTGCTGAAGCTGTGGAATTGTTGGATTCCATGTGTTGTTTTTTCTTATTCACCATGACCTCCATGTCGTGTTCAGGAAGGCTTCCTGCCTACTCCTGCTTCTCCTGTCTTTTTTCCTTCCCAGATGTAAAACGTGAAAGTTTGATAGTTCTCTCTCTCTCACTCTCTCTCTCTCCTTTTAAAACAAACCTAACTTCACATATTTGATTTGAAAAATTTGTTTTCCTTTTTTCAAAATTAATTGTTTGCTTATCGGTACATTCTAAAAACATGAAGAGTCATATTCATTATACAGACATGCCACCTGTACATGTGCTATCTCAGTTTTTTCCCCATTTTAAAATCCCTTCAATCCTTCATCTTTTTCCATTTACAAAGCATTTGGCTCAATTTTTCACTTTTCTCATATTTTTTTCTTTTCCTTTCCCGCATTTTCTCTCCCTCCACCTAATTCTACTTCCAAATTGACTGTATGCTTCCTATTTCTTAATATGTAGTACACACTCTGGTTCTTATTTTCACATTTGATTTGTCACTCCAGAGAAACAGCACAGTATTTACATATGTTTGATATGTTTCACTTACAAATATGATCTCAATGTCTGGGTCCATTCACTTAGAAATATTTTGTTTACCTTTCTTTATGATTGAATAGTACTGTATTGTAAAAAGACAACTTTATCCATTCATCAGTTGATTGGCATTTGGGCTGTTTCTTAGATTTAGATATTACAAACTGTGCTGCTATACACATGTATGTGATTTGTCATTGTGGTATGATGTTGTTTATTCTTTCAGGAAGATTCAAAGAGGGGAATAGCTGAGGTGAATGATAAATCTATTTGTTGTTTTTGAGTAATCTCCATGCTGAGTTCCACAGTGCTTGCACCAATCTGCACTATCAACAATGGAGAAGGGTTTCTTTTACTCCTTCATATTCACCATCATTTTTTAATTTAAAAAATGAACAAAGCAAAAAAGGATAAAATGATATAACATTTCATGGAAAAGTAAATAATTAACACTAGTTAATATATTGTATATTGTTATCTTGAAAGTAGTTTTTCAGACTACAAGATTTAGGCATGAAAAAAATAATCAATCAGGCAAGGAAAACACAACTGTTCTTTTTGATCAACAGAGACTAGTAGTACATTTATCTATTTTGTATATATTTACATATGTATATATATGTATACATATGTATTTGCAAATCTTTTCCTTCCATATATATATATACACACAAAAAATATGTATGCATAAATCTTTTTATTCCTTCTTATCTAATAGCCCATATCTCTAAAGTTCCTTTAGAGATCTTTCAGATTCACATGTGTAAATGTAGTACTGTCTCACTAGTGTAAAACAATGGAAATAAGATTTAAAAAGTATAATATACATTGTGAATATTAAAGGAAAAGACAGTCAATCACACTTCCAATGGGTTGATTTCTTCATAATTGTCATTCTTTCTAGGATGAAATGGAATCACTAGATGGTTTTAATTTTCATCTTTCACTGAGCAATTATGTTGAACATTTTTACATGTGCTTACTGCCATTTCTATTTTTTCATCTGAAAAGTATGTATTCATTTCAGATGCCAATTTTTCCATTTTTGGATCAGGTCTCTAAATTTCCAGGAGCCTTGTCTTTTTTTTAGTTCTTTGTGTGCTCCAGATACTAGTCTTTCCCATGAGGTACAGCTGGCCTATGTTGTTTCTAGTAGAGGTTGTCTCTTCACTCTACTGATGACTCATTTTGCCATACAAAAGAATTTTAAATTTTTCCCAATTTTTATTTATTTAAAGAAAAAAAAATTAAAAAAACAAAATAGAAAAAAGATAAAATAGTAGAATAATACAGAATTTAAAAAAATAGCGTCATAAAATCACTAGTTGATTCATTACATATTGTCATCCTAAAAAATCATTAAAGTTACAAAATCAAAGCATAGAAAGTGGCTACACACTCATACATTGACAGTGCAAACCCTTCTGTTCAATGATCTAAAAGAAATTTAGTACTATAGTCATCTATCTAACACACTATACATACAGTTATATCCTTTAAAGCACTTTCCTTCCCTTTCAGTTTACAATAACTATTATAAGTTTTGGATCTCATTACTCTGTCAGTTTTTATTGTTTTACACACTAGACAGACAATATGATATTTACTAATGTGAGTCTTGTTTATTTCACTAATGAGGACATCTTCAAGTTGCCTCCATTTACCTATAAAGGCCTCAAGATCATCCTTTTTTATAGCCAAGCAGTATTCCATTGTATAAAAATAGCACGTTTTCCATCCACTCTGCGGTTGATGGGCATTTTGTTTGTAATCAAGATTTATTTATTACAAATTGTGCTGCTAGGAACATGAATGCACATATATCACTGTGATATGACCTTTTCAATTTTTCTGGGAAAATACCAAGAAGTGGAATAGCTGGATTGAATGGAACTTCCAATCCTAGTTTTTTGAGGAATTTCCACACTGTTTTCCATAGTGCTTGCACCAGGCTACACTCCCACCAACAGTAAAAAGTGTTCCTTTTCCCCCATATCCTTGTCAACATTTGTTAGCAGTACATTTCTTGATGCAGCCATTTCCAGCATGAAAAGAAAACTCAATACTGATTTAGTTTGCATTTCTCAACTGACCAGTGATGGTGAACATTTCTTCATATATTTATTTTCCATTTGTATATCTTCATCTAGAACTGTGTGTTCATCTCAGACACCCATTTTTGGAGAGGGTCTTTGAACTGGTGGACTTAATGTTTTTCAATTCTTTATAAGTTCTGGATATAAGTCCTTTGAGGGATTGTTGGCTAAAATTATTTCCCATTCTGTGGGTTTTCTTTTCACTGTGTTTGTGACTTCTTTTGAGTGCAAAAACTTTTTAGTAATAGGAGATCCCAGTTGTTGATTGTTTGAAATATTCCCCATGCATTTTGCATATTATTCATGAATTCTCTGTCTACCCCTATGTCTCCAAAATTTATTCCTAACTTGTCCTCCAGTAGATAGAGTGTTTATGTTTTAATATTTAGATACCTTGATCCATTTTGATTTTAGTTTAATGTATGGTGATAGGCATGGGTGTATTTTCATTCTTCTGAATGTGGAAAGCCAATTTTCCAACAATATTTATTAAAGAGACTACCTTTTTCCAGTGAATATGTTTAGCCCCTTTATCAAATATCAAGACACTGAGTGTCTTTGTAGTACTGTTTGCATCTTCTAATCCATTCCATTGATTGGTCTATTTCTTTGCCAGTACCCTGCTGATTTTATTACTGTGGGTTTGTAGTATAGTTTCAAGTCAAGAATTGAGATGCTGCCTATCTTGCTTTTGTTGCCCAGAATCACCATTGTCATTCTAGGTTTCTTCTGTTTCCAGATGAATTATAGGAATATTTTCTCTAGATCTGGAAGGTATATTAATGTTATTTTGATTGGGAGTGCCTTGAATCTGTATAACAGGTTTGGGAGTATGGCCCTTTTCACAATATTGGTTCTTCCTAACCAAGAGCAAGGAATATCCTTCCATTTTCTAACATCCTCCTCAATCTCCTTTCTTAGAATGCTATAACTTTCAGTCTATAGATTTTTACATATTTGGTTAGGTTAATTTTAAGTATTTCATGTTTTTGAATGCTATTGTGAAAGGTGATTTTCCATAATTTGTTTCTCATACACTTTTTTTTTCATGTACAGGAATGTTATTGATTTTTGAGTGCTGACTTTGTATCCAGCTATGCTGCTGAACTTGCTTATTACCTCTAGTAGTATTTATGGATTTTTGGGGTCTTCTATGTAGAGTATCATGTCTTCTTCAAATAATATTTTAAATTCCTCTTTTCCTATTTTTATTGCTTTTATTTCTATCTCATGTCTGATTACTCTGGTGAATATTTCCAAAATTATATTGAACAGCAGTGGTAACAGTGGACATCTTTTTCTCCTTCCTGATTTTAGATTGAAGGCTTTCAGTTTTTGTCCAGTTTTTAAAATGTTGCCTGTTTGTTTGTCATAAATGGGATGGGGGTACATACTATTTCTAGTTTCCATAGCATTTTTAACATGAACAGGTGTTGGACTTTATTGAAAGCTTTTTCTGCATCTATTGAGATGACCATGTGATTTTTATTTTTGGCTCTGTTCATGTGGTCTATTATATTTTTTGATTTATATATGTTGAACCATCCCTGAATTCCTGGAATAAATCCCAGTTTGTCATGGTGTATAATCTTAATGATTTCCTGCATTCTGTTTGCCAATATTTTATTGATAATCTTTGCATCAAAGTTTATTAGTGAGATTGGTCTTTAGTTATCCTTTTTGGCTGAGTCCCTCTCTGGTTTTGGTACCAGAGTGACACTTGCCTCCATGAATGAGTTAGGGAGGACTGATTTTCTTTCAATTTCATTGAAGTGTTTCAGCAATATTGACATTAAATCTTCTCTAAATTACTTATAGAATACAGCTGTGAATCCATCAGGATCTGGGCTTTTCTTTGTTGGTAAAATCTGAATCACATTTTCGATTTCAGTAGCTCATATTGAGTTATTCAAATTTGTTATATCTTCTTCATTGAGTTCATAGGTTCCTTGAAATCTGTTAATTTCCTCTGTGTTTTCCAACCTATGTGAGTAGACATTTTCAAAGTAGGTGCTCATGGTCTTTTGAATTTCCATGGAACCTATAGTAATTTCTCTCTTTTCAGTCTTATTGCATGGATTTGAGTTTTTTCTTTCCTTTTCTTGTTAAGGTTGGCCAGAGGTTTAGCAATTTTGTTTATTCTCTCAAAAAACCAGGACTTTGATTCATTAATTCTTTGTACATTTTTTAGCTTCAATTTCATTAATTTCTGCTCTAATCTTTACAATTTCCTTTCTTCTGTGAGCTTTGGGTTTCACTTTCTCTTCCTTCTCAAAGCTTGAGATTGCTTATTCTGTTTTCCTGATGTGCCTATTTATTGCTATATATTTCCCTGTTAGGACTGATTTCACTGTGTCCCAGAGTTTATGGTATGTTGTATCTGCATTTTCACTGTATTGTAGGTATTGTTTTATTTATTCATTAATTTCATCTGTAACCAATACTTATTTAAAATGTTATTATTTAATTTTCATGTATTTATGCTTGTTTTGCCATTTTTTCCATTGATTTCCAATTTTAATGTGCTATGATCAGATATTATGCATGGGATAAATTTGCTCCCTTTGCATTTAGTTAAGAATGCTGTATGGGTTAATATATCATCTATTTTGGAAAATGTCCCATATGTAGCTGAGAAGAATGTGTATTGTGATGTGGTTGCATGGAACACTCTGTAAACATCCACTAAGTCCATTCGCTCACAGTTATGATTCAGTTCTGTTATTTATTTGCTGACATTTTTTCTAGTTAACCTATATCTTTGTGACAGTGGGGTGTTAAGGTTTCTTATTAAAATTGTGTTCTTGTGCATTTGGTTTTACATTTCCATTAATATTTCTCTTATATAGTTGGGTGCTCCTGTATTTGGTGCATGCACATTTATTATTGTTAGTTCTTCCTCTTGTAATTTTCCACTTACAAGTATGTCTTGGCCTTCTTTATCTCTTTTAATCATTTTAGATTTGAAGTTCACTTTGTCTGCAAACAGAATATCTACCACTGCTTTTTTCTGGGTTCCTGTTGCATGGAATACTGTTTTTCATCCTTTGACTTTTAATCTATGAGTTTCTATTTGAGGCAGATGTGTTTTTTGTATACAGCATATTGTGGGATCCTGCTTCTTATTCCATTCTGTCAACGTGTTTATTTTTATAGGTGTATTTAGGCCATTTACATTTATGGATATTACTTATATGCTTTGGCTTGACTTTGCCATGCTGTGTTCCTGTTGTTGGTTTCCCGCTTTTCTCCCTTGATTAATTTCTTGTCCAGCCTGGTGGTTTCTTTCTTTTGTTGTTCTGGAGATTGTTGGCATTTTTATCTCTACCTAGCATGTCTTTCAGTACTCTTTCTAGGGTTCATTTGATGGATATGAATTTCTTCACTTGTTCTTTGTCATGAACATATCTTGTTTCTCCTTTAAATTTGAAAGATAGTTTGGTTGGGTACATCAGTCTGGGTTGAAAGTTGTTTTCTTTTAGAGCTTGAAATACTTCATTCCAAGTTCATCTTAACCTGAAGGTTTGTGCTGAAAAGCCTGTCATTATTCTAATAGGCTTTCCTTGATAGGTGAGTTCTGTCTTTCCTCTAACACCTTTTAGTATTCTGTTTTATGCTTTATGTCTATGATCACAATTATTATATGTCTTGGTGTGGATTTATGTTAGTTGTGACTATTTGGGATTTTGTATGTATCACTTATTTGTATACCAGATTTTTTCCTCAGTTTGGGAATTTTTCTTCTATTACTTCTGTGAATATTTTAGTTGTGTCATTTGCATTGACTCCTGCATCTTCACTGATGCCTAATAATCATATTTTTTTCTCTTGGCATCACCTTGAAGCTGCTGGATTGTATTTCATGCTGCTTTGTTGTTTTTATAAGTTCTAACCTTTCATAATCACTATCTGTGATCCTCTCCTCAAGGTCTGAAATTCTATCCTCAGCTTCATTTAAATGGTTTTTGCCACATTTCAATAGAATTTTTTGTTTCTTGGATATCTGTTTTAATTTGTTTCATGGATTATGCTTGTTGTCTACATTGTTCATTCAATGTTTCAATCATTTTCCCTTGCTCCTGTATTTTTTATATATTTCTTCTCTAGCTACATTTAGTAACTCATTTACTAATGTTATTTCAGTCTTTACAAAACACATTATTTCTAATTTGTTTTTCACTTTATCCTCGTGGATTTTTTTCTTTACTTCATTTGCTATCCTTTCAGAGATTTCTGGTGTTTGCCTTTTAAAGTCCTCTATTTCAGTGTTGCCTGTACCTGATCCTTATAGACTAGATGTTTCAGATTTCAATTTGCCTTTCATGTTGTCTTTATCACCTTTTGGGTAAATATTTGGTCTTTCAATCCCAGCGGTCTCAATTGTCCATAGTGTGAATTTTGGGGTCGTATTATGTGGTTGATGTTTGTTCAATTGCTGGCTACCACAATGAAGAGCAGTGTCAGTCACCTGAATTCCTCCTGCAGGGTTAGTCCTATATTCTTGCTGGGCTAACTAGCCTAGAGGTATTGATGTAGGTTAACTCTTAGTTCCTGCTGTTGCTATGTCTTCAGGTTGTTGTAGGTCACAAGATCTCCCTGTCTACAGTTTTGTTTCAGCTGAGGCCTTACTGTGTCACTGGGTGTCCCATAAGCTCTTTTAATTGTCTCCAAGTTGGGGGAGTCCTTATTGGCACACTCTTCAACCTGTCTGATGTTCTCTGTGTTGAGGAGTGGATTATTGACACTCTTTCCAGGTTTGCGAAGGTCTTACAGTTGGAAGGAGCTTCACTTCTACTCCTTTTTATCCACTACAAACCTCTATTTTAGAGGCAAATTCACCATACTATGAAGCCTGCTGAGGTCTACTTTTTATTGGAGGGGTTTCTGAGATTCCCATTGAGCCAGCACAGTAATCCACTGTAGTCCAAGGTTATGAGAGAAGGTATTGGATCCAAAGATCTACTGCAATACTAGTTCCAGCAGGTGGGGGATTTCTCCAATGGGTTGGCCTGCAGCAGAGGTCCAGTATCCCAGTTGCACCAGGTTGAGGGGTGAGCCTGCAGCAGAAGTTCAGGCATGCTGGGGCAAGGAGTGTGCCCTTTGCAGTGGTCTGATGGCAGTTCAGTTGTGACGGGGGCATCCCAGGTGTTCTAGGTCAAGGTTTGTGCCCATAGTGAAAGTTCAATGCTACCCATGTGTGCCAGGACAAAGGGAAGGCCTGCAGTTGGGATCTGAGGCAATCCAGGCATGCCCCACCTTTGGGTGGACCTGCTGTGGTGATCCGAGGTAGCTCATTCATGCTAGGGCATTACAGGTGTTCCAGGCCTAGGGGTGGGCCCATGGCAGCAGTCCAAGGTGACTCAGGCAAGCCAGGCTGAGGGACATACAAAAGCATTTTTATAAAGTGAGATTCCAGTTGTTGATTCTTTGTGACAGTTCCTGTGTGAAAGTGATGTTGTTCATAAAGTCTTTGCTTGCACCTGTTTTTCCAGAATGCTACCTATTCTTTCTCCCAACAGGTGTATCATTTCTGTTTTAATAATTAGATATTTGGGGGCTGTGGATTTAGCTCAGTGGCATAAACACCTGCCTTGCAAGCACATGGTCATGAGTTCGATCCCCGATACTGATAAAAACAAACAAACAAACAAATAAATAAATAGATATTTGATTCATTTTGACAATAGATTAGCATGGTGATAGATATGGCTCTACTTTTTTATCTTTGGGATATGGAAAGCCAATTTTCTTGGTTTCATTTATCAAAGAGATTATCCTTCTTCCAGTGAATGTTTCTGACAGTTTTTTGATGGTAGAGCAGTTGAGTGTGCTGTTTCTCTCAGTTGCTATGGCAGCATCAAAAAGTCCAAGTATGCTCCCAGTCCCATGCACAGTTGACTTCTCCATGTCCTTGCACAGCTTCCTCTATCCACTTCCACTGGCATGTCTCTGCACCAGTGAGCTTGCCCTCTCAGTAAAAGAGTATATGCTCACTGCTTGGGATGTGTTCTGTAGTACAACACTTACCTTGTAGGTAAAAGGCCCTAACTTTTCTTTGGAATAGGGCAATAAAAAATTGACAGAAGTAATTTCTTAAACACTCATTATCAATATTTAATGTGAATTGAGTTATTAAGCAAGCCTCAACACAAAAGATGATTTAAAATCATACAAGAAAATCCTCTTGCTAAAATTAGACATCTAGTAAGAACTTCTCATTGGCCCCAGAACACAAGATGTAGGCCATATGAAAATAAGCATTGCCATAGAGAAGAATTTTTGCCTTGGTACTATGCACATATTTTTAAATGAGAAAGAATGATAAAGTCAAATGTAATGACTGATGCCTGGAATCTCAGCACTCATAAAATCTGAAGCGTGATAATTACAGATTTGAGCCAAGGGAACTCAGTGATTTAGTGAGACTCTGCCTCACTTAATGTGACATACAATATCCTGGTCATCTAACTCATTGTGACTGCCCTAGGTCAACCTCTGTACTGCAAAACATGAGAAATTTAAAGCCATTCAATGTGCTGCTTCTTAGTTTCTTAAGGTTTTTCATTCAAGACTCTCTTTTGTTCTTCTCACAAGTGTTTTCCATTATGAAATTCCATCTCTGTGGGGTCTTTGAAATGTCTATGGGTTTCCCAAATTTCAATTGTGGCAGATGTGTTAATTTTCACAGGGCAGAGGCTTAGGCACCTCAATTTTCAGGCTTCTGCTACAACAGAAGCTACTCCTGGATGCCATATTGTTCTGAGTGTCCCAAGTCTTTCCTTTAGTTGCAGAGGCTTCTCCACAGCTTCATTCTTCTACTTATTCTTGTCCTCCTGCTCCTCTCTCTGCTCCTCCTCCTCTTCTTCTCCTCATTTTTCTTTGTCAGTGTTTTCACTTCATATGAATCACATTTCCAGAATGAAACTATTTAATTTTAAAATAATATATGTGCATTAATTCTAATTGGTCATACAAGACAATATTTGCAAAACCCATCATAAGTATAATCTCTTTTTCATTCTTCCATTTCCATTGGAAACTGGGACCAATTCATCTATGCAGAAAGAGTTGAGTAAGGTGTCCATGATCTAACTTGTGTAGTTAGTTTTAAATATAAAATGAAATAAAATGCACTAGCCAGCTCTCAAAGGAACAGATGAAATTATCGAGATGTTTCTCTCAATTTCAATTATTGCTTAAACTTAGCTTTCCATACAGAAATGTATCATGAATTACATGTTCAAAATAATAATCATTTATGCTACAATTTCAGATGTTATGAAGATTAAGAGACTATGCATTCTAGTTTATTAGTGGTGGTCAAGTCAATGTGCTGTCACATGAAAGAAGGATGAAACCTTTTGTTTTCTGCAATGGACATTAGTCTCATTCATAAGGCACTCTTTTGACCTACCTAAGCATCTATTTCTACTTTCCTCCAAAAACACAACCTTCTAAACACACCATGTCCAGGTTTACTCTTTAAATGTATGAATTTGGCAGAGGAGTACAAGCATTCTGTACATAATTGAGTGTTGCACTGGGTTTGAGAACAATCAAGGGTCATGTCTTTTCTCTAAGGATCTCTATACTTTCTATTCAGGCCTTTTCTAAAGAGTTATCAACATGTTCTTTCATTCATTTTTGCCATTGAAGAGATCAACAGGAATCCTCATCTTTTACCCAACATATCTCTGGGATATGAAACCCATAACTCACTGCACAGTCATGGGAATATAGTAGAGAATGTCCTCATTGTACAGACGGGACAGGAAAGGATCCCTAACTACATGTGTGGGCGAGAAAGCAAGTCTGTAGCATTACTGACAGGAACGTCCATGGCAACAGCTGCTCAATCCGGACCACTGCTGGAGCTCTACAAGTTTCCTCAGGTGAGGTGGTATGAATGAGAAGAACCTGGGCGTGTGTGTTGCCTTGCTAAAGTTCCTTAAGAAAGTAAAAAGAAAAGACAGTTTTTACCTATCAGTCTCAAAGAGTAAGGGTATAGAAATTGATGTTGTAGCCTAATTTTCTTCATCTATAGCAGGAAGGAGGGAAGTGAAAAGAAAGAAGTTTCCACAATGTCATAGTCTATTAGTTATTCAAAACTTAAAGCTCTTAGGAAATAAGATCCCTCCATACATGGGGAGACAACTATCTCCTTCTTGTTTTTTAAACCATTCATATCCATGATTGTGTTTTTTAAAAATTCTATTCACGTCACTTCCAAATTTCTTTTTAGCTAACCTTTGGCTCTTTTGATCCTATCCTGAGTGACAATGACCAGTTTCGTTCTCTGTATCAAATGACTCCAAAGGAGACATCTCTTCCTCAAGGCATGGTGTCCTTAATGATTCATTTCAGCTGGATTTGGGTGGGATTGGTCATTACAGAAGGTCCAAAAGGGCTTCAGTTCCTGTCAGATGTGAGAAGAGAAATGGACAGGAACAGAGTCTGCCTGGCATTTGTGAAAATGATCCCAGCTGATCCTCTATCATACCTGGCACATACACAACAACGTGAATTCCTGGTGGGAGAATCATCTGCTGTAAATGTGGTTATCATTTACTATGATAATGACAGTTTAAATGATATAAACTATAACATAGGGCTCCATTTAGTGACATGGAGGGTCTGGGTAACAAACTCACAATGGTATGCAGACTTGACTGGGAAAAAGTTCTTGCTTGACTCATTCCATGGGACAATCATTTTTTCCAATCACCACGAGGAAATTTCTGGTTTCAAACACTTTATTCAGACAGTGAACCTCTCCAAGTACCCAGAAGACATTTTCATTCATCAGTTTTGGCACTTGAATTTCAATTGCTTGATATCAAAATCTGATTGTTCATTGAAGAACTGTACACCAAATGCCTCTTTGGCACAGTTGCCTGCAAATCGTTTTGACCCCGCCATGAGTGATGCAAGTTACAACATATACAATGCTGTGTACGCTGTGGCACACGCCCTCCATGAGATGCTTCTACAAGAAGTTCAAATACAGCCTATGGGAAGCAGGGAAAGGACATTCTCCCCCTGGCAGGTAATGTGTCTTCCACTGGGTGGTGTGCATTGTTATCTAAGTCCTTTGCTAAGCACTCCTATTGTGTTCCAAATAATTTAGAACCCTGCTTCAAAACCAAGGGATTCTACAGTAGTTTCACTGTATTTTTTCTCAATTACTATGGGTTTTTGATACATAATAGTTGAATTCATCTTTTAAACTGGTTCATCCATATTTTACATCATGAACATGTTTACACTCCTTTACCTTCTGGTCTTCCTTCTTTCATCCCCAGGTGCTCCTCACATGTTCACACACGCTACCTCACTTTTTCTTACTCTTTTTTCTTGCTCTTTTTATTCCTTAGATCTTTGGTCTGTTATGTTACAGAAACCATTTAAAATGTAACACTCTATGTCTAATTTATTTCATCTAGGATTACAGCCTCAAGATTCATCTGTTTAGCTACAAATAACTCAAACTTATCATGTTTTTGGCTAAGAAGCACTCTTATTGTGTGTATATAAATCATTTTCTTTCTTTTATGTTATTCCAGGATTGTGATTTGATTCTATGAATTAGTTTTTATTAATTCATTTTATTGGTACATTTTAAATAAACCCATTGAATACCTTCATCATAGGGGATTTGTACCTCTACATTATATATATTAATTCTATTATTTCCTCTTCTTCTACCCTGCCTTTAATCCCTGACTCTTTATTTATGAAAGTTTTGATTCATTTTTTCTATATTTTCTTTTGCCTTCCTTTCCCCCCACTATTTATCTCTCCCGTTCCCTTCCCCATTTGAATATTTTGTATTTGACAATATCTATTATAAATGAACAATGCAACATTTATACACATGTGGTTCATTTATTTCATTTGAGACTATTGTCTGAAGATATATCCATTTACCTAGAAATGTCTCAAGGTTATCATTCTTTATGAGCGAGTAATACTACAGTGTATAAAAAACACATGTTATGTATTCATGCATCAGTTTATAGACATTTGGATTGTTTCCAAGATTTGACTTGTAAAAAATTGTTTCACTATAAACATTGGTGTTTAAATATCATCATGGTATGATGCTTTTAAATCTTTCAAGAAGATACCAAGAAGGAGAATTGCTCAGTCAAATAGAACTTCTAGTACTAGTTTTTTGAGGAATCTCTCCACTGATTTCCACTATGGCTGTACAAGTATACAATACCACAAGTAGCGACTGTAACTTTTTCCACACGATCTTACCAGTCATTTGTTATTCATTGATTTCTTGATAACTTCTCTTCTTTCTGGAGTGATTTGCAACTTCAGTATTATTTTAATTTGGATTTTTAAAAAATATTCCATGGTGCTGAATATTTGCCATTTCTGCTTCCTCATCTGAGAAGTGTTTATTTCTTTCAGATGCCCATTTTTTGATTAGGTCTTTAAATTTAAAGAGTCTTATTTTTTGTGTTTTTAATAACTTCTAGATAGTAGTCCTTTGTCTGCAGAACACCTGCAGAAATTTCTTCTTAAGCTGTGGTCTGCCTCATCATTCACTGGATAATTTTACATGCTCTGGAAAAGCTTTATAATAAGATGAGATCCCAATGGTAGGTTCTTTGTTATGTTTCTTTGGCAATCAACTTACTTTTTACAAAGTGTTTGTCTAAAGCAATATCTAGAAGTGTTCCACATATTCTGTCTTCCAGTACATTTAGTGTTTCTGTTTTAACATTTAGATTTTTGGTCCACTTCAAATTTATTGTACAGTGAAATGTATGGCTGGTAATAGGTATTTGTCTTGGGCATGTCCAAAGTCAGTTTTTCCAGCACAATTTATTAGTCTTTTTTTCTAGTGAATTTTTAGGTAATTTTGTCAAAAAATAATTTCTGGAAGTGGTTCTATGTCTTCTAATCTTTTCCATTGATTCTCTGGTTTGTGTTTTGCCAGTGCCATGCTGTTTATATTATAGGAATTCTTTAGTATGATTTAAAAATTTTGTTGTACAGAATTCTCTTTGCTTTTCTGCATCTTTTTTGTGGAAAATAAATATTAGGATTGTTTTCTCTAATTTTATAAGATACAATATGCAAGTTTAAATTGGGATTCCATAAAATCTGAATAACAATTTTGCAGTATGATAGTTTTTCATATGCAAGAGCAAAGAATACCCTTGCATTCTCTGACATTCTCATTGATCTCATTTTTTAAGAGTAGTGTAGTTTTCACTGTAGAGCTCTTTTATTTCATTTGTTAGATTGATCCCCACTATTTCATTTTTTGGTAGTACTTTGAAAGTTTTCTCTCAGTGAGTTTGTTATTAGTGTACAGTAAGACTATTGATTTTTCTGTGTTGACTTTGTATACAGCTTTACTACTGAGTTTGGTTTTAAATGTAGAAGTATTTTGGTAACCTTTTTTGCATCTTTTATATGGAATACCATGTAATCTGCAAATATTGGTAATTTAACTTCTCCCTTTACCATTCTTATTATTTTTATTTATTTCTTTTGTACAATTGCTTTTGCTAAAGTTCCAAGATCCACAATGATATAAGAGTAGTGAGAATGGACATTCTTCTCTTTTTTTTGATTTTAAAGTGAAAGATTTCAGTTTTTGTCCATTTAATGTGATATTGACTGTTGGTTTTTTTCATAGATAACTTTTATCAGTTTGAGATAAATACCATATATTCCAGTTTTCTGTACTATTTGTAACTAACAGGTGTTGGATTTCATTAAATGCATTTTTGTACCTATTGAGATGATCACATATTTTTTGTCCTTTTCTCTATTCATATGGTGTGTTACATTTATTAACTTGCATTTGTTGAACCAGCCCTGCATCTCTAGAATGAATACAACTTGGTCATGGTGTGTAAACTTTTTATTCATTTGCTGCATTCTGTTTGCCAGTATTTTAAGGATTTTATATGTATGTTCATTGGGGACATTGGTTTGTAGATTTGTTTCTTATTAAGTACTTCTGTGGTATTGTTATCAGAGTAGTGTTCTCTTTCATGAATAAATTTTGGAGTATTGCTTTCCTTTCTATTTCATTAGAGTTTGATTAGTAGTAGTATCATGGCCTCAATTCAGAAACAAAAGAATGACAGGGAGAGTGGATCAAGAAACAAGATCCATAAAATTAGTGTATACAAGAAACACATTTAACTCAAAAGGAAACTCAAAGACTGAAAATCAAAAGGAAGAAAACAATTGCTCCATGAAATGGAAGACCAGAAAAAAGCAAGTGTAACTTACCCATCAATCATAGAGTGGATATGAAAGATAAGGCATTTTCATACAATGGAAAGCTACCCAGCTAAAAGTAAGATAAACTCAAGGCTCTTGTAGGTAAATGAATGCAACTGGTGGTCATTTTCATGGGGGCACCAGCTTGACCTCATAAAAGTGAACCCTAGCATAAGAAACAGAAGGAGTTAGTGGGATGCAAGAATACAATAGATATTATAAAAATGATAGTGGAGGGAACACCTCAGAGGAGAAGGTGGAAACCAATGAAAATGATAGTGGAGGGAACACCTCAGAGGAGAAGGTGGAGACCAATGTTAATTTCTTATTTTCTTGTCTTGAAATCTTGTAATATTTTCACAATTTTTTTTTGGTCTTGAGGATTGAACTCACAACTTTGCCCTTGCCAGGCAGGTGCTCAAGCCACTGAGCTAAATCCACAGCCCTGTTTTCACAATTTTATTAGGTTTCATTCTGTTCTGTTTTGCTTTCTTAGATTTTACTGTGTATGATTATATCGGCAGCTATTTTGAAAACAATGGGATGCATTGTGGTAACCATGGTTGGTTTCCTATTATTGTTTTTGGAGTCCTACAGCTTTCATTCTTTTGTTTAATTGTTTTTTTTGTTTGATTCTGATTGATTTTATTATGTGTGATGGTATGAATAGCTATTATGAAGAAAATAAGACTTTATAGTAACCATTGTTAATTTCCTGCTCTCTGGGTTTTGAAATCCTGTGCTGCTTTCATTGTTTTGTTTTGCTTGGTTTTATACTATTTGTTTTGTTTGATTGTATTGAGTGTGAAGGTATGGATGACTGTATCAAAGAAAACAAGAGGCTTTATGGTAACCATTGCTGATTTCCTGTTGTCTTGTTGTGAAGTCCTATGTTGCTTGCATTGCTCTGTTCTGATTTGTTGTGCTCTGCTTGATTTGTTTTATTCTCTTTAAAATGAAAACTTTAAAAAGAAACAGATTCAGAAGATAGGAGAGAAAGAAAGAAGTAACTGATAAAAACAAGAACATAATGATGAAACAACCACAAAATACTAGAAAACATTTTTACGTTAACATGAAAAAGAATTAACAAAGACAAAAAGCAAAGCAAAACTAAACAAGAAAAATGACAAAGAAAAAAGCAAATAAGTCTACTTCAATGCATGTTTTGCTGTTATTTTTGGTTGACATAGAAATAGAGAGTCCAAATCCATGTGAATTAATCCCGCCCAATCCAGGAATAGTATTAAGATGGGGTAATGCATACCATCAATCCTGCACCTTTAGTTTCCATGAAGTACATGCAGGTTTCTTGCCATTAGACTGCAACCAATTCTGTTCAGCCTGCAGCAGTCAATGTGCCTCTTTAGGCTTGAACACCAGTGCAGGTGTCTAGATAAAGCCAGCAGTTTTCTGAATTTCGAGTGCAGTTTTTTCCCTCTCCAAGATGGCTCCTGGATGCTGTGACTAGCTGCAGCTCTAGATGTTGCTGGGGAGAAGGATGGTTAGAAGATGAGAAAATAAAGAAAAGAGACAAAATCTAGGGTCAGGTGGAGCCCTTACTTTTCTGATGGGAGTAAAAGCACTGATCAAGCACTGTGGCACGTTTACTTATACACTCCCAAGAAGAATGTCAATTTCAACCTCATTGCCTAGCAACTTGTTTGCCTGTATTGCCTGAGCCTGTTGCCTTTCTGGAGTTTGTGCAGCTTGTTTGCCTGTATTGCCTGAGCCTGTTGCCTTGTTGGAGTTGCTTGTTTGCCTGTCTTGTTTTGGGTTCTTTGTGTTTTCAGCGCTGGTCTTGCATTAGACCCACATGTGATCACTCTCCAGCTTCAATGGCTCCCTACCCCTGATGATTGCCCTCTCCCACGGGATTTCCAAAACCAAACAGCCCACCAGTCACTGCAGCACGGTGTATCAACTGCTCTGTTCCACTGGTGCATCTCTTCATGGAGGCACCTGGTGTAGCCAGTATTCACTGTAGGTCTGCAGGTTTGAATCAGCTCTCCCATGAATTGAGTCAAGCCTCAAAGTGAAAATCTCACCTGCAACTTCCATCTTCTTCCTTGAAGCCTCTCTCTTCATGCTATTCTGGGTTTCAGTTTTTAGTTCATGTCCTTCCTGGGTACCAGTTTCCACTTCCCTCCTTCTCTTTCTCACATTGAATATTACAGCATCTGGACATCTGGGAGGTATCTCTATGTTGCTCACAACTCTGACATTTTCCCAGATGTTTGATTCTAGGAATTTTCTACTTCCTCCATTATTTATTCAATGAACCATTGATTATGAATAGCAATCTCCAGAAGCTTGAATTATTTTCAATAATTTCTTTTGCAATGGTGTCTAGTTTCAATGCTGAATCATCTGATAACATGCATAGGTTTTTTTCAATTATTTTCTATTTATCAATCATGTGTATAGCCTAAGATATGGTTCAAGTCAGAAAAATTTATGTCCTGCTAGGATTCTGTTGTTGCATTAAACATTCTGTGGGTACCTGTCAAGTACTTTTTTTTTAATTGCTGAGTACAACTCATTTTATTGTTGGAATTTTTGATGCCCACTAGAATTTGTTTGATCAAGTATAGTATGCAATCAATTGGTGAATATACTTCTACAGAGGTTTCCTCTTCCTTGTGACTTGTTCCTTTTACCAGTATTAATTGAACTTAGTATCTTCTGATCAGTTTTGATGTCAACATAGTCTCAGTGTAGGAGAGTTATAGCTTGTACCTGAAGGCTTCTGTTTCATTCTTTCTGCTTTCAGCTCTTCCTGCATTCATTTCTTGTTTTTTTTTGGTGGGGGGGATTATTTTGTGGGTAAGATATATCCCTTCTATACAACTCATAGACAATGATGGTTTTTCTATGTTATACACCAGCCTTTGATTTTTATTTGGGGATTGAAGATTATTTTCCTTAAGAGATACAAATGAATGACTTTTGCTAAATTTTCTCATTCTATTATTTTTCCATTGCTGATTCCTTTTAGCTTTCTTTTTTTTACACTACTCTGTTGGTTGATGCCTTATATCTTTCATGACTTTTGTTGATGCTGGCCTATCACTGACTAGAATTGTTGAGTATTTTCTACAATGCTATTTCCCCCAAATTTTTAGATAGCCTTTTTCATGAAAAATATTTGTTTCTCCATTAATTTTTAAAAATGGCTTTGGAAGACCTATTAATCTCCTTTGAAAAGTGCTTTCTTTAATGCTTGAACTAATTCACACCAAACTCATTTGGACTTTCACATTATTGAGAAACATATTATTATTCTTAGTAGCTTACCTTTATGTTATTATATGTTTTACATTACAGCTTTTACTATATACTACTTGGATTAATATCTGGGAATTTTACTGATATGGCATTGGGAATTTGCTTTGTGGTCTTGGGTA
>PVLA01014278.1:0-31486 GCA_004027455.1 Hydrochoerus hydrochaeris | reverse complement strand
ATGCACAGATACATATGTGTATATACGTATATGCACAGATACATATGTGTATATACGTATATGCACAGATACATATGTGTATATACGTATATGCACAGATACATATGTGTATATACGTATATGCACAGATACATATGTGTATATACGTATATGCACAGATACATATGTGTATATACGTATATGCACAGATACATATGTGAATATATATATATATATATATATATTTGATCTAGGGAGTATAACACTGGGATCAAAGATGTGATGCCAGGTTTGATTCATGGTGCAGTGCTAGAATTAAGGTTGCCCCTCCCTGGGTGAGTGCTATCTGCCTTAAGAGTGGCAGCTTGGATAAAATATAGGGGACAGGAAGAGGACCACTGCTTGTTTATTGCTGCTTCTTTGCTATTTTAATGCTTTGCTGCCTTCTGTCTGCCATGAGCTGTTCCTCCTCTGTGATGCCTTGCTGCCATGCTACCTTGCCTTGGAGCCAGCCAAGTACAAACTGAAACCTCTATAAACTGTGAGCTAAATAAACTTTTCTTCTCTCAACTTTGGTCATTGAATATTTTGTCTCAGTAACTAAGTAAAAGTAACTAAGGCTATATAATTTTCTTCAAAGGAGTAACTCAGAATATGAGGCATAAACCAGTATGTGTGTGTGTGTGTGTGTATATATATATATATATATATATATATATATATATGTATAAAAGGATTTACAAAATAGGCTTACAATGGCTGCCTGAAGAGTCAGGAATGAAGGAATGCAAGAGAGCCATCTGAATGGTGGACAGAGGACCCAGGCAAAGCCAAAGACTTGGAGTTCACTGCAGAGTCTAGTACAAGTCCTTTGGAAAGCCAAAAGATCTGCATTGGAAGGCTAAAAAGTCTGCACTAGAAGCCTGAAGGAACTGGAGAACAGTGTTCAAAGGTGATGGTGAAGACCAGAGCTTCCCAAAGAAGTGAAAAGGATAGATTTCCTTCTTTTCTCCGCTTTTATTCCTTCTAGGCAATAAGCTTATTGGTTGATGTCACACACATCCAGGGTAGGTCTTCCCTCTTCAGTTTGTGGATCAACCATTGAGACACACCAAGAACTGTACTCCACTTGGTTAAACACTTGCTAGGTTTTTCTTAATCCATTCAAGTTGACCACAATTAACTATCACATCTGTTAATTTTCTCTTATTTGAAGACACACTTGGTAGTAGAGTTGTTGGATCACTTGGTAGTTCAATTCCTTGAGGACCGTTTATGCTTTTTAAATAATGACTATACTGAATTACATTCCCACCAACAGGAGGTTGGAGGCAGTGCAGCAGTAGAGCACTTCCTAGCATGCTGGTCCTTAGGACAAAACCATTCCCACCACCAGAGTCAGGATTTTCCATCTCCAACAGAATGCTGTGTTAGTCACTGACTTTTTTTGCCATCATATGATTCTACTACACAGTAGATAACTCTCATGCTTTATATGACAGAAAAAGATAGAAATTGTAATAGTCATCACTGCTTTTATAAGTTATCATATGTAATTGTATTAATAATGCTTCTAAAGTACTTCACAACTATACGGAAACAGAAGTGACATTGACTAGTTAACATTTCTATGACCAAAGATAAAATTACTGAGCAACATGGCTTTAATCATCTGTTGGCAAAAGCAATATGCTTTTGGGTGTTTTGGCTTCAAAAATTACAGTAGATAAACCCCTGTATTTTTATCTTTTTGAATTTTATAATTTATTCTGTTCAAATCTATGCTTAAAACAGCTTTTGCTACAGAGTAAACTTCCTACCTTAAAGTTCTTATTCTGAGATTATACAAAAGAGAACATCTAGAAAACTCCCACATAGGTTGTTTTTATTTTATATATAATTTTGACATTCATACCTATATTTTATGAAAGGTCAGTAAGATTTTATAAGATTTTCATTATTAATGAAATAACTTTTTGATTTATCTTTAGACTCCTCAGGTTGATAGCCTTTTTAGAAAACATTGTTTTCCTTATTTTTAGATGAGAAAAATGAAACACTTTGCCCAATATTGCCAGAGAATCATAATATAAATAAAAAATATTAGTTAAACATCACAGTTTATATATAGCACCAAAATATACCTCCTGCTAGGAAAAATTATTCACAAACACACCTCCCTACATTCTAGACACATTCTCTATTGAGTTTTGAAATCTTGATTGAAATCTGTAAAGGCTAAATCATCATATAAATAGTGATGCTATAAACAATAATACTGAACTTCTGTTGGAACATTGAACAGAAAGATTTGCACTGTCAATGTTTGAGTGTCTAACCACTATTTATAGTCTGATTTTTTAAAAATTTTATTTTAAAAAGAATAAAACAAAAGAGGACAGCTCTAAGCAGATCAGAACAGAACAATGTAAGCAACACAGCATTTCACAACAAGACAACTGGATATTAACAGTAGCTATCATCATGTCTTTTTCTTTCAAATAGTTGAGCTTAGCTTTACACACAATAATGTCAAACATAACAAAATAAAATAAAACCACTCAAGAGAATGAAAGTATTGCAAGCATTCTGAACCAATAACCGAAGATGGACAATGGATGATCATGTGATTTTTGCTTTTGGCTCTATTGATATGGTGGGTTACATTTATTGATTTATGTATGTTGAACCATCCCTGCATGCCTGGGATGAATCCCACTTGGTCATGGTGTATAATCTTCTTGATTTGCTGCATCCTGTTTGCCAATATTTTATTGAGAATTTTTGCATTTATGTTCATTAGGGAGATTGGCCTGTATTTATCTTTTTTAGTTGGGTCTTTCTCAGGTTTTGGTACTAGAGTGATAATTGCTTCCAGGAATGACTTAGGGAGAATTGCTTCCCTTTCAATTTCATTGAAGAGTTTGAGGAGTGTCGGCATTAAGTCTTCTTTGTGTTTCTTATAGAATTCCGCAGTGAATCCATCCAGGCCTGGGCTCTTTTTTGTTGGTAGGACTTGATTACATTTTCAATTTCATTAATAGAAATTGGGTTATTCAGCAGTTTTGCATCTTCTTGATCCAGCTTTGGTGGTTCATATGTTTCTAGGAATCTGTCCCTTTCTTCTGTGTTATTGAACCTATGAGAATAGAGGTTTTTGAAATAGTTGTTGAAGATCTTCTGTATTTCCACAGGGTTGGTAGTGATTTCATCTTTTTCATTCTGTGTTGCGTGAATTTGAGTCTTTTCTTTCCTTTTTTAAATTAAGTTGGCTAGGGGCTTATCAATTTTATTTATTTTTTCAAAGAACAAACTCTTTGATTCATTGATTCTTTGTATTGTTTTCTTAGTCTCTATTGCATTAATTTTTGTTCTGATCTTTATAATTTTCTCCCTTCTTTTGGCTTTGGGCTTGGCTTGCTTTTCTTTTTCTAGATGTTTGAGGTGCAATATCAGGTTGCTTATTTGTGTTTGTTCTGTTTTCCTAATGTGGGATCTCAGTGCAATAAATTTTCCTCTGAGGACCACTTTCATTGCATCCCACAGGTTCCGGTAAGTTGTATTTGTATTTTTGTTTACTTTTATATATTGTTTAATTTCTTCTGTGACCCACTGATTGCTCAAGAGCGTATTATTTAATTTTCATGTGTTTATGTGGTTTTTGCAGTTACTTTTATCATTAATTTCCAGTTTCATGGCACTATGATCTGATAACATGCATGGGATAATTTCAATTCTTTTGCATTTACTTAAATATGTTCTATGGGTTAGTATATGGTCTATTTTAGAGAATGTCCATGTACTGCTGAGAAGAATGTATATTCTGATGTTGGATGCAACACTCTGTATATGTCTATCAAATCCATTTGTTTATAGGTGTGATTCAGTTCTGGTATTTCTTTGCTGATTTTCTGTCTAGTTGATCTTTGTGTCAATGGTGTATTAAGGTCTCCTGTTATAATTGTATTATTGCCCATTTGATTTTTCATTTCTGTTAATACTTGCTTTGTGTAGTTGGGTGCTCTGGAATTTGGTGCATATATATTTAAGATTGTTATCTCTTCATCTTGCAGTTTTCCCCTAACTAGTATGTAGTGACCTTCTTTATCAATTTGGACCATTCTTGGTTTGAAGATCCCATGGTCTGCAAACAGAATAGCTACCCCAACTTTTTTTGAGTTCCTGTTGCATGGAGTATTGTTTTCCATCCTTTGACTTTCAATCTATAAGTTTCCTTTTGGGTTAGATGGGTTTCTTGTAGACAGCATATGGTTGGACGTTGTTTCTTGATCCATTCTGCCAGTCGGTTTCTTTTAATTGGTGAATTGAGGCCATTTACATTAATGGTTATAATTGTCATATATTGGTTTATTGTTGACATGTTATTTTTCTGATGTTGTATCTTAATTTCCCATTCTGTTTAATTGTTTGTCTTGCTTAGTGGTTTTTTCATATGTGTATCTAGAATGTCTTTCAGTATTCTTTGTAGGGTTGGTTTGGTGATCATGAAGTTCTTCAGCTGTTCTTTGTCATGGAGGTATATTATTTCTCCATCCATTTTGAAGGACAGTTTTGCAGGGTACATCAGTCTGGGTTGAAAGTCATTTTCCTTTAGGATCTGAAATACTTCACTCCACCTGTGGAAGAAAGTCAGCCCTGAACTGGCCAGCTCTCTCTCCTCATGCTTTTCTAAAGGATTCACACATGCCCTCATCCTCTGAGGATCCCCTTAGCCTGATGTGAGCCATCTGCCCCTGGGTGATGCATTTCTTCCTGCAAGGCCACTTCTCAGTGTCATTTTGGCCCTGCCTTTTTGTGAGCCATTCTAGCAACAAGCTACACAGTTACATTCCATGGTCAGGAATGTGTCCCCAAGTCTGTGGCTTCTTGTTTAACCAGACATTTCATCAACATGACTCAATTTTATGTAACAAACCCAAAGGCCATCAAAACAGAAATTGTGAAAATGACAGACAACACGGGCTTGGTGACCTACATGAACTCAGGTCCACCAGCAGCTTCTCATGAGTCCCCAGGGAAGACCATGGGAAGGACAAGCCCCCTTGTGGCCTGCCAGCTTCTGGTGATCCAGTCACAGTTATGTCATTACTCTTCTGTGAGAATCATTTATGTACATGAGCTATTTATTTATGTTACTAGTCTATTGCTTTTATTATAAATAGTGTTAAAGTTGGTTATGGCCTGTATCCAGTAGGCTCTAAGAACTACTTGAAGCAATTGATGAGTTGAATTTTTAAAGACAAACACAATTTATTATAATCGCCAAGTTATATGAATGATAGAGATTAACTTTAATACTACTGTTATGGTTGATATACTGTATCAACTTGAGAAATTTAGAAGTTTAACTGAGAGACTCAGCAGGGAGTCAGGATCCTTACTTTGTAAATATCCTCAGTCTGTTCTAGAGGAGGGCACAGAGATTTTGTGAATGCTACACCCACCCTGGTAGGGGGGCTGTGTACAGTATAGGGAGGAGAAAGGTTTTTTTCCCCCTTTTTGCTCTGGTTGCTGTCTTGAAGTGTTGCCTCAATGCCGTGGCACCCTACCTTGGAGCCAGCTAATTATGGACTGAAACCTCCACAAGAGTGAGCTAAATAAACCTTTCTTTCCTTCATTTTGAATGTTGGGTATTTTGTCCCAGGAATGAGAGAAAAGTAACAAAGACAGAATTTGGTACCAGTGGAGTGGAGTCATTGCTGTGACTGTATCTGGCCATGTGATTCAAAAGCCTTTGGAACTGGCTTGTGGAAAGAATTTTGAAAGGTTCTGAGATGTTACCTGAAAGAGTAGCCCTGAAACAGCTTAGGTTGTTCTGTATGGGAGATTCTGGTCTTAGCTCAGAAGACTAAATGCTGATCGAAAGCCTGCCAGTAAAGACCAGGCTCAGGAGGTTTCTGGTAGGAAAGACTGCAGTGAGTTCTGGACTCCAGATGATGTGTGTGATGGCTTGGCAGAAAGTTTGTCTGCCTTTTGCTCATGTCAGAGACTTTGCCTGAAACTAAGATTAAGGGCAGTGGATTAATTAATCTGGCAGGAGAAATTTCAAGGTAGTTGAATGTTGAGGCTGTGGCATGGCTTTACTGGGAGATTTTAGCCAGATTTATGTTGCAAATCAAGAGCAAAGAGCCCAACAGAGTGATTTAAAACATTGTGAGCTTGGTCAGAAAGGGGGCTTCAGTAAAGCTGTGGGCTGCAAAGATAGAGCTGAGGGAGTCTCCATTGTTAAAAAGGAACAGGAAAATAGGAAAGATGGCCTGAAGACATCACAAAAAGCAGCAAGTCTCGAACCTCAAAACTTCAAAGGTGAAAGACTTTGCTTTGAGAGGCAAGCTGCAGAACAGCATGTTCCAGAATGGTGATAGTGGCCATACCAGGTTCCAGAATGGAGATAGCATAGAAATCTGCTCCTCAGAATCAGGTTCAGGGTGCTCAGCAATCCAAGCACTCAACCCCCACAGCCAAGAGAGGGGAAAGCCTGATTACTGCTCCAGCTGGCAGCAGACCTTGGCATCACCCACGTGGTGCTGGTTTTAGTTGCATACAGAATGCAAGGGTTCTGAGGTTGAAAAATCTTCCACCCCAATTTCACAGGACCTGGGAGACCAGGCAGTGCACCCCTGAGAGGGCAGTGTGTGAAGCTGTGAGTGTGAAGCCAAAGGTGCAGTGGAGACCCCAGTAGTTTGGAAAAGCCAGGAACTTGGATCATCTAAGGAAACCTGCCTTGAAGAAGCAAAGCTAGCCTAAGAGAGAAGCCATGGGATTGGTAACCACCAGAAATACCATGGGGTGGAGGCACACAAGCCCTTTGGAGCTCACAGTTTTCCACAGATTGCCTCAAGTGGTGCACATGGAACTACAGGATCTAATGTTTGCCCTGCTGGATTTTGGACTTGTTTTGGTCCCAATCCTTTGTATTCCCATTTGTACCTTTTGGAACAGGAATGTTTATCTTGTGCCATTGCATGTTGGAAGTGTTTAACTTTGTTTTCATTTGTACAAGGGTATGTAGCTAAGGTTTGCCTTACAGCTCAGAAGAGTCTTGGGACTTACACTTTTCAGCAATGCTGAAACTGTTAGGACTTTGGCAACTCTTGCAGATAAGGTAGATGCCTTTTGCATAAAAAGATGTACATGAGTCTTTGAGGGTCCAAGGACAAAATGTTGTGTTTCTAATGTAGTATGATGTTAATAGACAGTGCTGGTTCTGAAGGGTTGTTAAGCTGTGTTATAATGTTCAAACTGCAAATGTATGTGCCTTTGTATCTGGAGGCTGGTTTAAAGAAATAGGTCTGGTTGCCAAGTTGACAGAAGGTGGATTGTTATGATTGACACAATGTGTCAACTTGAAAAGTTTAAAAGTTTAACTGAGAGACTCAGCAGGGAGTCAGGATCCTTACTTTGTAAATATCCTCATTCTGTGCAAGAGGAAGGCTCAGTGATTTTGTGAGTGCTACACCTGCCCTGGGGAGTGGGGGACGTTCTGTGTACAACACAAGGGAGGAGAAGAGGCTTGTTCCCCCTTTTTGCTCTGGCTGCTGCCTTGAAGTGTTGCTGTAGTGCCATAGCACCCTGCCTTGGAGCCAGCTGATTATGAACTGAAACCTCCACAACAGTGAGCTAAATAAACCCTTCCTTCCTTCACTTTGGGTATCAGGTATTTTGTCCCAGCCACAGGAGAAAAGTAACTAAGACAACTACATTTAATTCATAATTTATAAAATTATACTCTAAAGGTTTTTGTAAGTTTTAGAGGTAGAAAGGGATAGCTCAGCAAGATTTTGTCCAAATGTTAATACTATGTTATTTGTAACAATAGGTTATGAATTCATAAGAAAGTAGTAGGTTATAAGGATATGATTATAAAATGTAAAATTAAAATATTGTTATAAAAATAAAACATACCTATAAAATAAAGGTTTATGAAACTTTACATTTCATAAACATTTATGTAATGTTATTTATTTTCTCTTTCAAAAAGAATCATCAACACTGTGTGTTACACCTCCAATGATGAGTAACATGCTTTAAGTTTCTATATGATGGCAAATTTTTAAATATTTTTTAATTCAAACAGTGAATTTTTCCTCAAACATGCTGGGAGTCCCATCCATGCTCGAGTGTCTTCTGTCTCCCAGGACTCATCGAACATGGCTGAGATGGAACAGCCTCATCCCTGGCGCCATCACGGTCAGAAGTCAGACAGTATGTCTGTGGTCATTTTCCCTTTGTGCAAATCTGCGGGAGAAATGCATAAAGTGACCCTGAAATACCAGTAAATAGCCTCAACCTGTATGTACAAATAAGTTTATATATTTAGTTCAATGTCCTTTGACAGTATGTTAAAATAGACTTGCTGATTCTCCCTTACATGACAAGATAAATCAGGCCTGAAATCACCTTGATTTCAACACTGAAGTTTTGTTTGTTGACTTTGAAATGCAAGAGCGAGTGAATTTTCACCAGATGTTTGTTATTTAGTCTCCAAACCAGGAATTCGAGAGGCACCGTCACTCAGGCACGGCAGCCCTGGGTGACACAGACTCATGGTCACTCCGGCTGTGAGCCTGGCTGTCAGGTGTTTGCAAGCCCATTTCCGAGGCAGTGGGCTTCACTGGCCTCTCCTTGAATTTGAGGTTCTTATTGCAAAGTCTCCTTCACACAGCATAGGCTGGCGTTGAGAAACACAGGCCAGGTAGTGAGTATGTAGGTTTAATTTTTCACTCTGCCACTCTACCTGTGCTGTGTTGGGAAGTTTATTTAGGCTTTCAGTATCTCTTGGTCTTTTTCAATAGAAAGTGACACAACGATTTCAGTAAGTATTTTAGATATCTGTGAGCACTGAGTTGTGTATCAAATATGTAAAACTCCTCACCTATAGTAAATGGTTAATAAGCTTGTATATTCCAAATAATTAGTAATTATTAACTATCATGGTCTTAAACATTCTTTTAATGTTCAAAATAAAGAGTAAAAAAGAAAACAACACTACCGACTCTCTTTTTCTATTTCTTCATCTTAGTTGCTGGTAGCCAAAATAACTGGAGGAGGGTGTTGGATATAAAGAAGGAGGAGGTAGGCTGGCTGGCTGGCTGGGAGTTTAAGGCCTTGGTTTCGGAGGCACACGTCTCCCTGGATTTCCATTTTCTAGCAACAGCTGTTCAGTTCCAGCGTTGTCTCCCACAGCATCCTGGATGCACATCTCAGCTAGCTTTCAGCTAGCAGATTGTGGAGCTGTGCGTAACATTAACTTGTATCATTGACTTTATTCCATTTTAGAGCTGCAAAATCACCCCATGGCCTGCTGGTATTAGTGGAGTTTGTGTCTGAACAGACTGTTTTTCCTCACCACTTGAGCGGTAGATGCTTCAGTATAGTTGGGGCACAGATACGTCACCTTCTGTTCCGCAGTCAGAAGTGAGTGACAGAAGTTCTGGCCCCATGACAAGCCTGTGTGGGTGGCAGTGCAGCTTCCAGAAGCATCCATGGCAGGGCTGTGGCATTGGCATCCACTCCCCTCATGCATGGGATCAGGGCTTCAGGGGGTCACAAGGTTTCCGCTGACTCTGTACTGTGTCCTTGCGCACTGTTCCCAGCTGTGTGGCCACCAGTTCCTACTTTAGCTGCCAGGCGCAACTATAAACCATGCAGCAAGCATTCTCTCAGTGTGCTATTCACAATTAAAATTTGATTCACAGTCTAGATTTTTATCCCATATGCTTCTATTCTTTAAGCAATTTCATTAGGAAGCAAACAACAAAGGAACAAATGGTAGAATATTTTCAAGCAAATGCATTCATTCCATGAGTGGAGATTATTTGATCCCTTTATCAAAAATGTTGTTTTTCATGATGAGTAAAGTCACAAATTATTTCTACATTTATCATTCCGTAGCTAGAAGCACTCATAATTCTCTAAACATACATATGTGCTCGAATAATGAATTACAACCAATAATTGTCTTCTAGGGTGTATTTCATATATTAATATGCATACATCCATAAAATCAAGTATATATGTAAACAGTTTTCAGAAATTCTCTGTTGCCCATTAGTATTTTTGAGTACTTTAATGATAGTTAAGTTTTAATTTCTCAAGCTCACTCAATCCCAATTATCTACCCTGCAGCAAAATATTTCTTGTTAATTCAAATGGTATTGTCATTTATTTGCCATGGCTAGGACATTAAAATTTAGAGCAAACACATAGCTGCATGGACATGAGAAATACACAACTGATAAAATTTGCTAAACTTATCCAAGAGAGAATGTGCTTTAGTCAGTCTCTTTAGTCAATCTCAGCTTTGCCATGCTCAGTTACTGTCCTGCAGAGTTAGGCCATCACATGTACTCTTGCGTTTTGCTGAGTTATACTGTCTTATGTGTAAGTCTCTATCTTTAAAAAAATGCATTAAGTTAGCCAATTGTCTCACACCTTCCCACCTCAAATGTGGTTAAAACCCCTCCATTATATTTATTTTGTGATATCATTTCATTTTATTTTCTGTAACTCCTGGCATAAATACATATCACATCTGGGGCTGCTTTCTCCCTCCATCATTTTTGAAAAATAGCCTTTGGAAGAAAGTGACTTCAGGGAGTAAATGGCTTGTGAACTAACATGAGTTAAATGTGAACTAAACCCTTGATTTCCTCAATTCTGATTCTTTTTAATACAACAAGGAAATACAATTAACCCAACCCCCAGAATCTAATTATGTTCATTGTCTTAAATTGACACTCGCTTTTATCCTTCCTCTCATTAAATATTTACAAAGCTCCTACAGTTGAACACCTTTACCAGGAAGGGCTTTGTGGAAATGCTTCCACCTCACTTCCAAGTTTGTATAACTCAGACTTTTTCTAACCTGCTTTGGCTGGCTTGTTTCTCCTTTATACATCACCGTTCATGGAGGCAGATCTCTCTAGAGTTTGAAACTGTCATAAACCCCAATTTGATAATGACAGGTTCTGGCTTCCCAAAAGGGCTTTCATAGATGTGGGTTTGTGTTTATACAACTTCATACTTTGAAAGATTAGTGATTGAAAACTCCACGAAGATTGGCTTGATACAAATCATTCAAGTGCAAAGTTGTTATGCTTTCACTTATTAAAATTTTATATAGAGAGTAAACAGTAATATTTTGTTTTTAATAGTCTTGTTGTAGATTTTGAGTTGACAGTTAGAAAAAGTACTTTTCTTTTGGAAATTGTTGTGCCTAATCATCCAACAGAAGAATAGAGAAAGCACTCCTTTTAGATGTCTGCATTGTAGAATTTGTTAAATTTTTTTTTATTTTCTTAGCATTTGTGAACAATACAAAAATTTGAAGTGCCCTTCTCCTCAAATCATACGGAATGGGACATGGTGCATGCATGGATTATAAAGACAAA
Organism: Hydrochoerus hydrochaeris; assembly: GCA_004027455.1. NCBI lineage: Eukaryota > Metazoa > Chordata > Mammalia > Rodentia > Hydrochaeridae > Hydrochoerus > Hydrochoerus hydrochaeris. Next base: position 20,093 of record PVLA01014278.1, on the reverse strand, counting down.
CATCTAGGAACTCTAGATATCTGCTAGGTTCTCCGTACAACATTGTTTTGTTTCCATTTGCAAATTCAAGCCATAATCGAAGAGTCTTCTTGAGACTGAAGACATTTCTATTGGGAAACTTGCACAGTGTGGTGTTAGCACTGCTTTGAGGATTTTGTCTTCAGCCTTTGTTTGGGTTGGGCACTAATGGGTCGGCTTCCCTCGTTACACATTTGCTAATTGGTGCCACTCCATGAAGAGGAGCAGCTGATTTGCACTGGACTCAACCATGTATTTAGGTTGCTATGGACTCGAAAGCATTTGGGGCTTGGTCTAATACATTTACTCACTGTGTGGTGCAGAAACCCAAGCTATGGAAGTGCTCATAAGTATATGAAAATGCCAAATACTGGCAAAAATGCACGTAACTGGGATTCTAAGACAGTTTTGGCAATAACACAAAGTGAGCCAATACTTTGAAAAATAGCTTATTAGCGATATACACATTTTAATATTTATTTTTGATGAAGTAGTATCACACCTAGGTCTTTTCCAAGACAAATAAAATTATTTACACAATAATTTACACTCTCAGTTTATAGAATTGCTGTTCATATCAAGTAAAACCTCTACACCCCAAACAAACTTTGAAAAAACAAATTGTGAAATGCCACACAATGAAGCACCATCCAGCAATAACACAGCATAAATACTGATGTGCCTAACCACACAGGTGATGCTTACATGCAAGTGCAGTAACACAAACAACGCTATCCCTGGCCTGGGGTTCCATACACAAATGTGGCACAGACAGATCAGCATTTGACAGACTCAGCAAAGGACTAAGCAGTTGCCTGCAGTTCTGTGTGGGGCCATGAAAGCATCTCTACCCTAATGGTGGTGGTGTTTGCATTGTTTAGCACATGTGCTAAATCTCCTCAAATTGCGTACTTAAAATTGGTTATTTTATTGCATGTTAATTCACCTCAGGAAGCTTGGTTCTTAAAATCAGAAAACTTTTAGTATACTGTCTATATCACGTGATCAAGCCATTACTACCATTCACAGATTTGCTCCATGAGCAGACCATATACCTATCAGCACTCAGATAATTACTCACTACATCAGTGGCACTTTGACAGTGGTTCTCTGAGCCTCAGTTCCCCCAAGGTGACAGAATGAGGAACAGGTGTAATCTGCTGTCACAGTGGATTGAATCCCAGGAGGGGAACCCCTATATCATTAGTCTTTGATTTATGCAGGGGCAGAGGGAAAATCTGCCCATCCTTTTCTCTGGAAAGAAATCATCTTGGAACAAAAGTAAATTCTGAGGATGAGAGGACAGTGTGTCTATGCTTGTAACCTACAGTATCTCTGAGGAAAGTCTGTCTGTCAATGGATCTACCTACCTGTCTCTGGAATAGGAATATAGCTGAGCAAGTCAACCCTAACACTGAAATACTAACAAATATGAGAATCTGAAAATTACCTCTTTGCCATTTATTTCATTTTCTATAACTGCATCGATATTCTATTTTCACAGTTATGTTCTCAGAGGCCCCAGCTGCTCTGCAGTCTCAGAGGTTGCAGACTCTGGGGCACTCGCTTCTTTCCCTGAGGGGCAGGGCACGCACAGAGGAGGGGACCCTGAGGAGTGCAGGGATGGAAATGAAGAGGACTGAGAACTCGTGCCAGCTCCTCAGACAGATGTAATTAGTGTGATTACAGCCATACACTGATCAAATACCCGAGCAAAGAGCATTTGGGCTTGTGGTTCACCACTCCATAATCCTAGAAGAGTAAAAAGAGCTTCCTTCACAGATAGTAACACAGAGCTAAGTAACACTGCTGATTTAGACAGAAAGAAAGGATTTGTTGGTACTATAAACAAAACATCTGAAGCATCAAATTGCTAGATTTTTGATGTATGTATCTTTTCAGTACTTCCCATTCTCCTGACTGCCACTGCACTTGTACTCTTGAGCAGGAGCCTGAGTGGAACAGCAGTCTGACCTGGATGATCACGACCCCCAGCACTTGCTGACATCTGAAAACTGCCTGAGGAAAAGGTGGGAAATCAGCAAACTGGTCACCAAAGGAGAGGGATCAGCAGGACATTGGTGTGTAGCTATGGTCCAGCCCACATTTCCTGTCTTTGTCTATGGGCTCTTTCTCCAGGTACCTTGCTACAACACAGACTCACAGCTACAGTGATACCCACCAACCTTCTAATTCTGCTTAACGCTGAGAATTTTTGCAGATCATTGATTCCTAAATCTTAGATATTCAAAGTTTGATGTTTACAAGATTTTCACAATCATTCTCCATGCTTAATAAATTCTGAGTTAACTTTTTTATATAGATAAAGATGACAAGGTAGCCACTTTCCATATGCGATATAGCTACCAGTGTTGGACCCAAAATGTTAATTCAGGTTATCTGAATTTTATGCCTGAACACTGTACACTGAGTTGGACTACATAAGTTATTTGGAATGTTTTTCTAGAGAAAATGCTGCAATGAGATTAATGAGTCTCCAATTTTATAATGCTGTGTAGTTGACAACCATTTTACTCATCCAGTCCTGTCACAGTGCCTCTGTGTTAGCTCTGCCCAGTAATGGTAGTGATGATAACGGCAGGCAGATGGTAGTGGTTGCTATGTGCTAGAAGTTTGTGTATCTGTTCACTTGTTTAATCTCCATCATAGTTTAGTGCAACAGGCATTATCATGTTTATTCTTATTTTAGGTATAAGTGAGCTAGGGACTGTAGAAGCCTGAAGTGTTACAGCTTCAACTGGTGCTGTTAAGTGCTGGCAGGGTGAAGCCTGTGTGTGCCCTACTGTGTGAGACTTCAAGCTCACTCACAGTGAGGGGCTGAGAAGACCACAGGCTGTGTTCCCTCTGCCTACCAGGAGGCCTGCAATGCTGGCACTGGCAGCTAGGATTGGGCCTCCCCCTCCTTTCTCTGTCTCTTTTTCTTTCTGTCCCTCTGTCTCTTTTTGAGTGCATATAAATACTTTTATTCCATTATGTATGAGTTATGTATTTAGACATATTGCTTCTCTATGATTTTGAAACACCCACACGGAAAGCTCAGGCAGCTAAGGAATGTGGGCAGCAGCACTCAGGGGACACAAGACTAGGATTGCGGAGGGGATGCATGATCTTTAAATCACAGAAGGGAACGCAGTCCCTCAGAGAGGGGCTGGGGAAGAAGAGCAGAAGGCCAGCGTGCCACCCCTGGGACAGAGCAGCATCAGGAAGCCCCAGACTGAGACTCAGGGAAGGCGGGGAAAACGAGGGTGAGCCGGTGTGCCACCTGACCCCAACTTGTTGGGGGTTTCAGCCTCCTGGGGGCCACTCTCGCTGGTGCTGGACCTCGCAGATCTTGAGAGGAAACCAAGTCTCTGTGGCAGCATTCTGAGCCTTGGCCCACACCTCTGCTCCATGCTCAGCCCCGTGGGAGCCTTGCTAGCTGGACTCTGCTGCTGGTGTAGGAGTCTGTACCACACACGGTGTCCTCGGAGTCTCTGCTCCTGGAGGATCTGCAACTCCAGAGCCTCTGACATGGTTTCAAACTCAATCTTTATTTTGTTTCATTCAGGCATGTACTTATTGTCAGGGAGAAATGCTGTCTGTGTTATTCCTTCATAGGTTAAAACAAACAAACAAACAAACAAACAAACACACTTGTCTTGAATGTTCATGCCGAGTTTTGTGTTTATTGACTTATGATTGATTGAATTAATGATTTCAGGGTAGGGTTTGAACCCAGGGCCTTCTGCCTACATACCCACTCTTTTTATTTTATTTTGTGTTTTGCTTTATTTTTGAGATAGAGTCCTGCTAACTCATGAAGTTGCCCAGTCTAGGCTCAGATTGGCAGTCCTCCTGCCTCAGCCTCCCAAAGTGCTGGGATCACAGTATGTGCCACCAAATCCATCTTACAATGGATTTTTATAATCTTTCATTCAGAGAAGCATTTTTAAAAGCCAAAGATGTTGAATATAGCTTTGTGTGTGTGAATCTGTATAAAATACGCATAGGACAATAAATAATATTCAACAGCACAAACATTGAAAATAATAATTTCTTTTAGTTAAAATACTTGTAGATTAAAATTTCTAACAGCTCAAGTAGAGTTTCTTTTTATTTATTATATTAGACTTATTTTCATCATCAACTTAGTGCTAAACTAATTAAAATAATTTGATTTATTTTTATTTATAAACTAATAATTACAGTCTTACTGAAGAGGAATGTAATTCTTGGTATCTAAACTACTGACTAAACCTGTGGACACCAACAGTTATGATGGTGGCTGCTGCTTGATGGAACAGACATTTTTATTGTTCCTGGAAAATTATGTAAATGGGGAGAGGAAGATGGGTTGAAAAGAGGGGAGGGAAATAGGAAAAAGAAGAATTAAATCATATTATGTCCAGGTACAAATTCCCAATGATGAATGTGATCATTATGTATGGCAAATATGTACTCATAAAAATGTTTTCAATGAGTTGAGGGCATATTTAAAGTGGTGAAAGAAGAAACAGTATCAAGAAAGAATTTTGAAGGAAAAGTTAACACTAATCATAAGTTAAAGTAGTTAGTCATGGGTAAACCTGCTTTCCAGTGCCGGCTAAGAGGACTCTGCTCAGGATAAAAGACACAGCATCACTAGAGGTGACACTGAGACAATGTAGCATCCATCAGTGTTATTGTGCTTTGGTTTTTAATCTCTTTTCGGATACTATTTTAATCACAGTTGTATAAAACAGTAGTTATAAACGTGGTAATGGGCACATGATGTATAAGAATGTAAATTCTGAAACATTAAACGTGGGTAGACCCAGGCTCAGAAAACATTTCTGAGCATCACAAAGATGACATCATAGATGACTAAGTTAGGTAGAAACAGGCAGTGAGAGGGCCGGCCCTTGAGGAGGTCAACTGCAGAGGTCGAGAACACAGCACAACTATGGCTGGAGCTGCATCTGTCCAAGGCCAGACCTCAAGATAGAGATGGAAGGACCAGCCCTCCACACCTCCCAAGCGATAAGCAACAACTTGAGATCTTACTAGAACTTGTATAAAGTCTAGATAGATATCAGTCACCCCAGTGGGTGACCAGGAACTCCTGATTCATCTCTTCCTAAAAATGTCCTTGTTCTTTCTTTGTACCCTTGCTTCCTGATCTGCTTTCCCAGTGGATCAATACTATCTAAGTAGTTGTAACTGTATTGGTTGATCATAGTATTGACCCACTTTGCACCTACCTTGTGATTACGTACCCATCTTGTAATTTTGCATTATAAAATATTCTCTGAGAAAAGTGAGCTCATTGGTAACACAGTTTTGGGTACTTTCCTGTTTCTTAGGAATTAACTCAATGAAAATTTCCAACTCTTATCCTCTCTTGTTCCTTAGAAATCATTCTATAATTTTGAGGGGTTTTAAGCTCAGCATTTCTTACAACTAGCAGGTAGGGAGTTATATTTTCCCCTATATCAATAAGATAGTATTAGTTAAATTTTTATAAGTTCAGTGGTCAAATGTCACATGGTAACTTCTAGGAAAGTGGCTATGGTGTACAGCAAACAAAATGTAAAAGTAATCAAATGGCACACTATAGAAACTCAGTTATGCACATAAAAAACAGTGGAAGATGAAGTATAAAAAGATATGGAAAAATAAACAGCAGAAGTTCTTTTCAATTAAACTCTCCTATTAAAAGGCAAGAACTATCAGAATGGATTTTTTTAAAAATCCAATTATATGATGTCTACAAAAAACCTGTCTTAAATCCAAAGACACAAACAGATTGAAAATAAAGCATGAAGAAAACATATTCTTTGTAGATACTAAGAAAAAGAGAGCTTGGTGGACACACTAATGTCAAAGAAATAGATTTTAAGTTAGAAACTCTAATAATAGACAAAAGGATATACAGTGTATCTTCAAAGATATCTGTTGGTGAAGATACACATCATAAACCTATGTGCACCAAATAAGAGAGCTACAGTGCATACAAAGGAAAAATTGACAGATGGTAAGACTTCAATATTTTCCATGACAGACCATATGATAAAACACAATGCACACACACACACACACACACACACACATACACCATTAAATTTAAGAAAATAGGAATCAAAGTATATTCTCTGATCACAGTGAGAGTCAAAGACACAACAAAGTCTGCAGACTAATGTCAATAATGAACATGGGTGCAGTATGCTAACAAGCATGAATGAAATACTAATACATAAAAATCCAGCTCATACTAAATGGATTACTATATATATCATGAACACACAGAATTTGTCTCAGGAAAGCAATGATGGTTCCAGTTCTACATACAGAAATCATTCAATGTTTATACTACAATAGAGGAAGCATAAAAGTCACATGATCTCCCCAATTGATGCAGAAAAAATATTCAACATGATCCATTATACTCAATAAACTAGTAAAAGAAGGAAATTTCCTCAGTCTGATAAAGGGTATTATAAAAAGACTTCATCAAGCCAACTGCCTGTTAAAAAACTGAAAGCTTTTTTCCTATGACAGGAAAGGGGGATCCCCAAACTCATCATTTTTGTCCTAGCCATAGCAGTTACATAGGGAGAAGGCATGAAAGCACCCAAGCTACACAGGAGGAATTAAAATTATTTGTAGATTATCTTAGACACTGAAAATCCAAAGAACCAATAAGTAAACATTAGATTGAATGAAAATATTCTGTAAAGTACAGTATACACAGTCATCATTTAAAAAGTCAACCACATATCTATATGTTAGAAGAAATTTTTTAAAACTTAAAACCTTTTTACAATAGTATCTAAAGGAATAAAATATATAGGTATAAATTTATCCAGGCTGGTGAAAGACTTCTACACTACAAGCTAGAAAATATTGCTGAAAGAGTTTAAAGAAGAGACATTAAAGAAGACTTCAGCATATTGAAAGTTGCCCATCTTCATGGATTGTAAGACTTAATGTTAGGAAAATTGCAATATTACCAAAGTGATCAACAGATTTCATAAACTAGCAATGAAAATCCCAATAGCCATTTTTGCAAAAATAGAAAGCATGATACCAAAATTTACATGGAATTTCAGTAGGCCCCCTTGAAAATAACTATTATGAAAAGTCAAAATAAATGAAAGAACTCATATTTCCCAGGTTTCAAAACTTCCTACACTGCTACAGTAATCAGAAGAATGTGTTCCTAGCATAGGAATGGGCAAACAGAACAATGTGATAGAGTCTATAGCCAGAAATTAGCCTCACACATTTATGACCACTTCTGCAAGTTTCTCAAGAGCATTGAATTGGGAATGAACAGTCTCTGCAGAGAATGCTGCTGGCACAGCTGCACATCCACATACAAAGGAATAAAGTTAGGCCCCATTTCACATCCATTACCCACAGTATCTCCAAATGGATCATAGACCTAAGTATTTCAAAGTTAGAAAACTGTTAATAAGAAAACAAGAGAGTAAACCTTCATGACCTTGGGTTTGGCAACCACTTCTTAGTGATGCCATCAAATGTACATGCTTTAGATGTGTGAGATTTGTCAGGAGATGATGAAAATACTCAGGAAGTTGGCATCAGTGTACCTATGCAGAACTGTCGAAGTATCAAATGCCACAGCATTATGTGCATTAAGGTTAATTTTGTGTTGTTAATTTCACCCAACTACCAGAACAAAACAGTAGTCAATCAATTTGGGTTACAAGGCAGAGTTGAGAACCCTTCATTTACTAGGTAGCCACTGAGCAGAGCCTAAACACATGAAATCTGAAGTGACATGAAGAGAGAGGCACAAGTACTCTCAGGAGATGTTTGAAAAAATTCTGACAAAAGGTCAACATGGAAAAGTGTGTGGAAATCATTAGATAGACCTGGAGCAGACAACACTGAAAAGGCCAAGAGGAGTCCAACTTTAACCTTTCATCTTTGGAAGTTGGTGAATCATTGGTGTCAAGGAAAAGAAGCTCAAATTTCCCTTTCAGTAAGATGATCCTCGGTAATTGGTGGGTGGAGTATAAGAATGGAGCAGGATGAAAGGTCATGAGAGTGATTTCCTTGGTGTGTGTGAGACACACAGTGATGAGCGGTTAGGCTGGCTCAGGACCACGGAGATTCTGGGCACATCTGATTGTGGCTTTGAGCCAGGGGCAGGGAGAGTGTTTGTGAAGATCTGAGTTTGGGACATGAATTACTTTGATGGAAAGAAACAGCTCTTTTGTGACAGTAAATACGAGGGGTGAAGAAAACATCAGAATCCTTCAAAATTGTGTTGTTGGCTAGCTGGTAAGACGGGGGGACTTGGGATGAAATCAGCAGGTCTGAAGCAGAGTCTTACCGGCTTGCAGTCTGTGCTTCCCCGCTATTCTAATTTTAAGGAAAGCTCTATGGGCTCAGCAAGCTTGGATCTTGGACACCTTGTGGCAAGGCGTCAGGAGGTCCTGCTCTGGGCCGCTTCTTCGCTAAAACAAATCCTCATCCCGAGGAAAGGGTCGATGGCACATCTGAGAGTGCATGCACCAAATCAAGCAGAAGCGTGATTACAGCAGTGCCACTATCTTCACCATCAGTTACAATCATCATTGTCGATTATGCTGAAAAGGCCAGCATTCAGGGGTCAAATCAGGGATAAGGCTGAAAATGTAAGGCTTTACGACAGGAGAATCGACCACGCTCGTGCTCCGGAAACACTGAAAAGCTTTGCTCCATGGAGCCTCCTTGTGACCGTGTCTTTCAGCATGGGCAGGATTTTCTCAGGTGCTACGCACTGTGTGCTTAGGGAATCTTAGCCAAGAATAGGTACAGACGTGCTCAAGGGGATAAAGTTGCCGTGTATTCAAATTTTCTCAGTATCACTCTACATCTCCCAAGGGAGGATGAGGCAGTGGCACCTGAGCTGCTAGGAAGCTCCTCATGCAGGTCTGGGCTGCTCGGAATGTGGGAATGCAGGTCTCGTGCACCTTCAGGGTTTCATCAAAGGTGACAACAGGGGTTCACTGCCGAAGCGCCGTGGCTCACCGGGAACGAAGATTCCTTGTAACTTGGCAAATCATACTTTGAAATGGCATCATTAGTGCTTCCTAGCTACGCAGAATTTTATTCCATTAACATGAAAAGTAATAAAAATCACTAGTGACTATAAGGACAGTATGTGCTTATTTTAGATAAACTTACCTTTCAGAGATTTGAACAAGGATTTAATTACCATAATAAAATTCATTTGTTTCTACCAGAAGAAAAGAACTAGAAATGGTGAGTGGAGTACTTACAATCAATTGTAAAGCATTCGTTTAAAATAAAATATTTGGGCCTCTGGGAATTGTTGCAGGATTCAAAGCAAATCATAACTCATGTGCCATTGTTTTTAAAGTGCCCTGATCTTGTATCCTATGAGGAAAAGACTCCTAGCATAAGAGATTCTCTTTCAATACTCTCTTTTGTAATAAATAAGACATACTCTTTTGAGCATAGAGCTGTATGTTTAAAAACAACATGTTGATATTCTGTGTGGTAAAAATGGAATTACAAACTCTTCTGAGACATTTTCTTAGTCACAGCAATGAACTTGGCCATGAGTGTGAGGTCCTTCAGGAGAAGTCAGAACTCAATATTGGGAACAATTTATTTTCCACATTCAAAAAATTATAAAATGCGTGGTGAAAATTGGTTGAATAAAAGTTCATAATCAAATCAAATATATTTGATTTTTGAATTTTATAGTTAAATTTTTTATTTATAGTCCATAACCAAAGGGCAAAAATAGTTTAAATAAATTTCAGACCAATTCTGTCTGCTGGAATTTTGTTTTTTTACATTGTCCAAATGTTGATAGATGACGCTTCTGTCAATTTAAAATCAGATTCAGCATGTACATAATGGCTGCTTCAGTAACTGTCTGATTTTTCTTTGCTGTGTATAAAGCATAGTTTTAAAACTAATCAGGATTTCCTAAGTGCATACCTGCTTCAAAATTAGTGTTAATTTACTGACTTAATTTTGTTGAAATTATTGAGTCAACACTAGCTTTGAAGTTGAATTTTAAAATGGCGTATATCTATGAACATACACCATCACAGTCTGCACAGTAGCTAGAGACATGAATATGACTTAGAGATGACCCTATAAAAATGCCAGCACCATTGTAACAATTTTAAATGACTGTAATTTATACACCAGTGGAAAAGAGGATACCCGACAAGGTCAGCTTGGTAATTTCAATGGAGATGAAAATGAAAAACAATAATCAAATACAAATGCAAAAGAAACAGAGTAGAATGATTTAAATGGGCTCATTATAATCTATGCACTTAACTGTAATTTTAAGAGATGAGAAGACTAAATGACTGAAGAAATAATAGATAACTTTTGCCAGTTTAATAAAACAGAACCTCACAATTCTAAGTTTAGATGATAATTCCATGTAGAATTTAAAAATAAACAGGATAAAATAAACAAACACTGAGGCAGAACTAGGACATCACATGTAAACTGCTTACCATGCCCCGAAAGAGTCAATGTCTACCTTCCAGAGACCACAGTCCATGCTGGGCACAGGTTTCATTTACAAACGGACAGGAAGGACTTGGTCAGCAGACCCGAGCTACAGGAAGTATGACCAAGTGATCCTCAGGCAGTGGAACCTGCACAAAAGACAGACAACCAGATCTGTGCTGAGAAATAAGGCTCCAGGAAGGTAAGAAGAGGAAGTGAGCATGAATCTGTCTTTTCCCTTAACTTCCATTAGGATAAAGATAATCACTCAACATGATTGAATCCCCAAGGCGCAACTGCTATTGTTGTCATGTGTGTTGATAAGACAAGTGTAGTGAAAACATGCAACAAGGAATCCACAGGGTGGCTGGGACACTGAGAGCTCACTAGTAACTAAACAGAGGCAGATGAAACAGTGCAGTATTTTGAACCAGGCTAGCTCCGATGAAGTGCTAAGGCAGTCACCAAAGCATCTAACAAGAACTAGGGGCTGGGGATGTAGCTCAGTGGTACAGCACTTGCAGCTTATGTTCAAGGCCTTAGCTTCAAACCCCTCCCCCCAAAAGAAGAACAAATAAGATTATCAGAGGTGAAAAAGTTTAAAATAATTAAGACAATGCACGAGAAGAGAAAAATCCAACAGAGAAGTGATGAGACAGAAAACAGTGATGAGATGGTAGATTCTCACCCAATGTTGTCTATAATTTACAATAAAGTAACAGCAGAGCAGTCTCAGCTTTAGCATAGACCCCACACAGGCCAGTGTGCACACGTCTACACCTGCAGCATGCACGCTCCCAACAGGAGACATGCTTTTGTGAAAGGATGGAAAACATACATAGCAGGCATGCAGCAACGAAAAGAAAGTGGGGATGACTGTAGTAGCATCAGACTGAACACATTTCAGCACAGATACATCCCAAAAGGAGTAGATAATAATAAAAGTATTCATTATAGAGATGTCGTAAATATCTTGTGAACTTAGCAGCAGATCCTCAGAAAAATGGAGAAGCTAGGAAAGACTTGAAGGTTATGATTGGTCCACTTGAACGAACTGCCTCTCATGAGACCTTAGAGGAGTCCATGTTTCTTCAAGTGCACACGAATGTCCACTATGATGGACCACATCTGCCCCTGAGAAGAAAGCTTCAAACTTTAAAAGAATTATGGACTGCAGATGTGGCTCAGTGGTAGAGGGCTTGCCTCACATGCACAAGGCCCTGAGTTCACATCCAGGACCACCAAAAACATAAATAAAATACAGAGGCGAGGACCCCACACCAGTTCACAGGGCCACACTGCTGGCCAGGACACTGTAGGGCTCGCCCCTGCAGAAGTGAAAACCCCACACTGCCCAATCCCTTGTAATGTAACTGAATTTGCCGTTTAAAGTCTTTGCCACAGAGAAAAGTCCAGATTCAAATGACTACCAGATATGTAAGAGAGAAATAAGCGACACTTCTACAAACTCTCTCTAGGACATGCAAAATAACACAATACTACTTTGCTACCAAGAGGAAAGACTTGACAGGAAAAGAATTTCCTGTCTGATTTTCCTTGTAAATTCCTTGATAACGCGTAAACTCACCCAGCTCTGGCCACACAGGATGGCAGGTGGCAGCCACAGGGTACCAGGCAGTGTGGGCCCAGCCTCCTGGCTGTGTGAGCTCAGAGGCCTCGGGCACCGGCCTGCCCAGGCCAGGAAGTAGTGAGCAGGAAAGCTGGGGGGTTGGGGCCTGGGAACACATTGCCCATGGCCACTGCGCATATACTCTGCGCCTGGACCAAGCGTTGCCACGGAGCTGCACCCTGGAGGGCTGTGCACCTGTGATTCCATCAGTCAGTTAACGGACACACAGAGGTGGACACAGAAGTCACTGGAGCTGTCTCGGCCCCGTGCAGAGCCATCGTGGGCAGAGTCCAGGGCAGGGCTGCCCACCCACACTGGGCTTCAAGGGAGGCCGAGACGAGCGGCCTCCAATGCAATGCCCTAACCATGTGCCAGGCTGGGAGCCTACATGTGTCCTCTGAATGGGGGAAGACAGGGCGGCTGGTCTGCACTGGTCACCAGTAAGTGCTTTCTGGTTCTGAGTCACATGGACCAGGTTGGAACATTTGGGAGAAAGGATCTGAGGCTGGGGCCACTGGTGTACTCTGCCTTTGCATGGACCACGCTGCGTGTGCAACCAGGCAGGACCAGTAGGCGTGAGCAGGCAGTGTCCCTGCTGAGCAGCCCTGGAGGCCAAGCTGTGGGCTTTGGAAGCTGTGGGCTCTGTCCACACTGCATGTTCTGGAGCCTGAACCCATCCAGTGTGGCTGTGCTTCCACGGACTTATTTAAACCAGAAGCATGGAAGGGCAGCTTTTAAAATGCTTTTAAAGCCTTTCCCCATGAGTCCTCACCATTCCTAGACTGCAGGGGAATAAAACAAGAAGTTAGCAAGAAACAAGCCCTCTCTGCAAATCAGCACCATGTGCCAACTGCAGCTGCTCGGGGCAGAGACAGATGCCTGTGGGCTGGGAAAAAAGAAGAGCCAACCCCCACTCCTTACCCCAACCAACCCCCACCCCTAGGCTGATTTGGCAAAGCACAGGCTGCCATGATAGCTATTGAAGTGAGCTGCGGTTTGATGCTTGTGGTGTTTGGTGTTTCACTGACCTTTCAGGTCTAGGGCCGGTGGTCTGGTCATCTGTTCAGAGGATGGTGGAACACGTAGCATCTATGGAGAATCTCCTTCTGAATGTGGCAGCCATTGTTACGTCCCCATTATTTTGTTTTGAAGTCCTGTATCATTTTCATTGTTTTGCTGGGTTGACTTTTATTCTGTTTGGTTTGTTTGATTTTGTTATATCTAATAGCAAGAGCAGCTATTTCGAAGATAGCAACACACATTATGGTAGTCATTTTGGAATTACTATTGTTTTATTTTAAAGTCCTTTATTGCATCCATTGTTTTGTTTTTATTGGTTCCACTATGTTCTGTTCTGTTCTATTTTTATCAGGTCTGAAGGTATCTGCAATTATTTTGAAGACAAGAGGCATTATGGTAACCATTGTTGATTTTGTATTGTTTTGAAGTCTTGTGTCACTTACACTGATTTGTTTTGATTGGCTTTATTCTGTTTTATTTTGCTTGGTTTTATTCTCTTTAAAATAAAAAAAATGCTTTTAAAATTTGAAATGGGGTGAATGATGTATTTTCATATATACTTAAACTTTTAGAATATCACATAAGAGACACAACTCAAATAGTACTTTAAACATAAATATCACCTGCTGTTTCTCATAAAGTTTTTTGAACAGGAACATAAAAGAGTTGAAAGTTTTGTTTCTATTTTTAACTTCTCAGCTCCCTCTATGCTCCTACAAATTATGCATGAAGAGAAGCATATTATTTTTAGCAGCTGATTTTACCTTTAAAGAGCTGAGCCAAGATTTTAACTCAGAGTTCATCATTTCCTCTGGTAAAAGAGCTTTTATACATGCTTTCCTCTGATCCCTAGTTTGAAATACACTAACCCTAACCCTAACCCTAATGTCTACCACTGTCTATTGGCTGATTCCTTGGAAATATGAAATTTCTATAGGTGTGTCTAATTTTTTAAGTACATAGTTAATGAAAGCAATTGTGCATGTGCAGATGTGTGTATGCCGTATGCTGTATGTGTGTGCTATGTATGTTATGTGTGTTGTGTGTGTGTTGTGTGAGTGTGTGTTGTGCGTAGTATGTGTGTATAGGTGTATATGTTGTGTGGGTGATGTTATGTGCATGTTGTGTGCGTGTTGTGTGTGCAGTGTGTGTTGCGCATATGCAGGTGCATGTGTTGTGTGGGTGTGTGTTGTGTGTACTGTGTGTATGTTATTTGTGTCATGTATGTTATGGGTGTGTGGAAGTATGTTGTGTGTGTGTGGTGTGTGTAATGCATGTTATATGTGCTGTGTGAGTGTGTTGTATGTATGTTGTGTGTGTGCAGGCATGTGTGTTGTGTGTACTGTGTGGATGTTGTGTGTGTACCTTATGCATATTTATGTGTTGGGAATGCTTTCTTCTGGCCATTCTCCACAAAGGGAGAGGTGAACTCATTACTTGCTTTCCTTTTTCCACAGCTCATGACGATTGCGATTACAAGGAAATGTATTTTCTACTCACACCTCTTCATATGAAAGAAGCAGTAGCATTTTGTGATTCAGTGACATTTTTAACGTTTTTATCGATAGCTATTTGTACCAAACAAGAAAGGACATGCACCTGTCAGTGAATTGCCTAGTCTTACACAGAAGGCAGTCAACAATTAAGGTCTTCATCACACAAAACTTTATTCTCCACCCACTTACTTTAGCTCCTGTCTATCTTGATGCCCATGACTTTTACTCTGAAGAAACTGCCTCAGTTTCTTGCAACACTGTTTATTATTGCATGGTTATATCTTGCTGTTTGAGGAAATAAAAAGCTATTAGCAAAATACAAACAATATGTTCTATGATGAATTCAGTGCATATGAAATGACTGATGTGATTTATAAATTTTGTTTCTCCCACATGGAGATGCATTTCATTCCATTAGATATAATTAAAATTCAAGTATATCACAGTATTATTAATGCAAGCAATAGTGAAAACTATACCAAAAAGGCATTGTAAATTAGAGAGATCTTGTAATGAAATGTTACTCTATTGTTGTTCATTTATGAATGCTAATGTTTAAATTCAGTGTAATATTTCTTTGTTACCTCCTCAAATATTATCTGTTTCTCCTACAGCAAACACATTACTGCAGAATATACATGAATACACGTGTTTTTGTTTAAAGAATTGTGAAACTCAGTAAGGATCACTGTAAGTCTTGTCTTCAGTACTGGGAACCTCACTGTTAGGAGTAGATACTGTAATGCAAAGTGTAATATATTTGTATCATCTGAACATATTTCTCTATCTTCTCTAAGTAGTGAAGCATTTCTCATACATACATTAGCACTTGCGCAGAAAGTTATTAAAAATGGGAACATTCTAGTATGCAATCAGTCTGTTGCTTGTAAAGACACTTTTTCCACACTGCTTTCACATTTCTACTTTTATAACCAATGTTTCACAGTAGTCACTTTACGACCCAATACCAGAAAGTTATCCATCAAAACAAATCTGACCTTACACGTGAGTAAGGGAGTGGACATCTCATATGATAACTTGCAGTTAAAACTTTGCCTTAAAAGAGTTACCAACCCCTTTCACTCTGCCTGAGGTGAGGGCTGCAGTTTTATTTTGAGCTTCTGCCTGTTGGTGGTCTGTGCTGTCTGCCAGAAACAAGGCACAGCCTCCCCAGGGAAACTGAGTCACACAGGAGGAGGAACACAGCTGACCTTGGGGCAAGATCTCTGGTTCCAGGGTTGGCTGCTGCACTCAGCTATCTATGTGGTTCAGCTCGCAAATGTCCCTAGGCCTTCTGTGTCTGGAAGGAGAAGGATCCTGCAGGTGCACTGCTGCTTCCCTTAGGAGCTGGGCCTAGGGGCTGTGGAAGGGGGCATCTCCTTCCCACCTCTCTGCCCGCGCTGGGAGCAGCTGCACCCCCAGGCCCAGGCCAGGCCTTTCACCCATCAAGTACTGGAGCTTCTGCCAGGGGAGCAGAGGCGGCCTTTGCTCCTCTCTGTCTTGGTGTCAGGTATTCTGTCCCAGCAATGAGGAAGGTGATTGAAACAGTTGCTGTCCCCATATATTAAATGGAGAATTCAGGAAATGAACAATATTCTGGGTTTCTGTTGTGCAGAGTCCAGGGAAGGGCCTCAAGCCAACCCTCTTCTTGCCGGACTGAGTGACCCTGTCCAGGGTGCCCGTGGTCCACTTGTGCATTTGGGCCAGTCACACACCCAGGACACTCACACATTCACATCCTCCAGACTACCTCCCTGACATTGTGATGCTTGCATTGCAATGGCTGTTTGTGTCTTGTCAGGAGTCCTGGAGGTCAAGATAACCGCTGGATGTGCCAGGGAGAAGCTATCTGCAGAGTGCTGCTCTGTTATTATCTTTACTTGTTAGTTATTATTTTAATTCTACATTTTTGGAGTATGGCATGCAATATGACTCATGTGTAAAATGGTAATGATAAAATCAAAGTTGTCACTTTCATCTCCCTTGTCAAAGTTTCCTGTTTAACATGTGATAATTATACATAGCTGGCACAGTGTCACATTCCCAAACATGAGTACAGTGCAGCCAGGTTCAGTCAGAGTAAGGTTTCCAGGCTTGCACAGTGCTCCGGGTGCATTGCCCTCAGTTCCTGTCTTCTGCTTACTTAAAATCTATGACAGACTGCCGTGACCTGCAGTCACCCCACTGTGCTGAGCAATCCTGTGTCTTATTTTTTCTATCTCATTAGCTCTTGGTACCTGGCATTCAACTTCTGTCCATCTTCTATTCCTTTTCAACCTCTACTCATCATGATTTTATATTCAGATCAATTTTTTGAGTATCTACAGACAAGAAAGAACACGCAGAGTTTGTCTTTCCGTATTTTCTGTATTTTTGGTCCCAGTGATGTTGATGAAGACAACAAGATTTCACTCTTTCGTGTGGCTTGATTCTACCCCGTGTGCACCACATTTTCTTCGCCTACCCCTCTTATGGGCCAAAGGCTGACCTCACATCTTCCCGACTGAATAAGCTGCAATAAACATGCTGTGTGGTGCCTCCTCAGCATGTCCATGCCTTTTCCCTGGCCTGCACAGCTCGGAGTAGCACAGCGGGCCACACATGGGTCCCATCTCAGTTCTCTGAAGAACCTTCCATAGTGCTTAGCACAGTGATTGTTCCTGTTTACCTCCCCCAGCAACCTACACATTCCCTTTCCTCACACCCTTATGGGGATCCTTCTACCCAGGGGGAGGTGGTGTGTTACTGGAGTTTTGACTTGTGTTTTCTCAGTATCTAGTGGTGCTGAGCTTTGCTTCATAAATTTGTCACTGACTTCTGTTTTTCTGTTTGAGGGATCTCTTCATATAATTTACCATTTTTAAAATTCGGGTTACCTATTTATTTGCTATTGAGTTAAGTTCCTTACCTATTTTGGATAGTAATCCTTTGGTGAGTAGCTTGCAAAAAATATTGTTGTTCACACTTAATACTTCATTTGCTATGCAAAAACTCTTATTTTCATATAACCCTATTTTTTATTCCTATTTTTTGTGTGTTTTGTGGCTTTATCCAGAAAAATCATTGCCAATACTCATGTTTTGAAAGTGATTCCACCAAACTTGTCTATAGTAGTTTGTTTCTAGTAGTTTCAACATTTCAAGCCTCACATTTAGGTCTTTGATGAATTTTAAATTGATTTTTTTTAAATGCTGAGAGATAGGGTAGAGTTGTAGCCTTCCAGTATGAAAAGCCAGTTTTTCTGGTACAACTGGTTGAACAGATCACCCCTGAAGCAATGTATGTTTTTGGTGCCTTGTCAAAAAACAGCTGTGAAGGGTGGGCTAACTTCTGCAAGCTGTACCCATCAGTTTCCATACCTATGCCAGAACCATGCTGTTTTGGTTAATATATTTGTATTATATTTTGAAGTCATTTTTTGCTTACAATTGTATTCTTTCTGTTCAGAATTTCTTTCAGATTGCTTTACTCAATTCAATGAATTCAGTAAAGTTACAAGAAACAAAAATCAACACGCAAAAATAAGCAGCACTTTTATATACAGATAGTGATACTGTAAAATCATGAAAGCAGCCTCATGCAAAATATCTATAAAACACAAGGAATATGTTACAGCAGTAAAGTGGAAAATCCATACCATTAAAATGATAAAACTCTGATGAAATAAACTAAAAAGAACACACAAATGGTAAGACCTCTCACAAAAAATTAACATTGTAAAAATGTCCATGCTAAACAAAGAGATTACAGTTCAAGAAAATTCCTATCAAAATATCAAGGACATTTTCATGTTTGAGAAAAATGTCTTGAAATTTATTTGGAGGCAAAAAAAAATCATTCTGAGCAATTAAATTGCTTTCATTAAGTGAAAAAGTGAAAGTTGATTTAATAAGAAAAGAAGTTAAGCATATCATAAGGTCAATCTATTCTCTCTTATAAATTTCAGAGATACACGCTAAGTAGCAATATCAAGACAAAACTGTAAATATGAAATGTAAACATTAAGTATAATGCCCATGTACTAATAAACTAAAGTGAGACTATGTGACAAAAATGCTGAGTGGTAACATTGCTGACAAAAAAAAAAAAAAAAAAAGAAAAAGGAGCAAAGGGAAAAACCTGAATTAAATACCAGCATCTTGCTACCCATCTTAGCTATGTTTATGATTTTGTGCATACCAATTCTGTCACCACTCTGTAACCTGTAATAAGGGCATCTCTGGCTCTCAGAGGACATCCTGAGAATCCCTCAAGGACACTGGAGCCACATTGTCGCCTCAGGCCTGCATCACCCCTTTTCCATGCAACACTGTCTCCGAGTATAGAAGAAAAGCATCATCCAGGAATTTTTTATATGTGGCATTAAGCCACTGCTGTGTGAGAAACAGTTGTTTATAATCACCTAATACTTCCGAGACCCCAAGTTCTCAGTCTTAAAAAAGAAATAAAGACGTGTGTTCTTCCAGCCCCTGTGCTCAAAACTCAGTGAGAAAGCTGATGACCAAAAATGAACTCATTTGAAAATGTAGAAGCATATGTAACAAACCACATTTAAAACCAGAGAAGCGTGGTGTGCTAAGACTGCAGGCTCCCAAAAGGTGGCTGCAGATTGGACACACCTGTGTTATAGTTAAAACTATTTTAAAATATACTTTTATTCCTTATGTACTTTAACAGGATGTATTGTACATGCAGCCCCAGATAATTCTGCCTCAGTTGCTGAGACAGGTGTGTCCTACCTTGGGCTGCAAGCTGAGGAGGATGTGCATGACAAGGGTGTGTTGAAGACCTGGACCCCATGGTGGCAGGGTTGGATGTGGTGCAAACTGGAGGAGGAGGCCTAGCAGGATGCCTGCAGGTCACTGGCCCTGCCCCGGAGGAGGATTGCAGGACCCCAAGCTGCCTCTTCCCCTCTGCTTCCTGGCTGTGACGTAAGTAACCTGCTCCACTGTGTATTCCCGGCAGTCCAAAGAAAACAGACCACAGAGTCTGGGCCTGAACTGCGCACTTGGAGCCAGAGTGAACCTTTGTGATAAGCTGCTTGTCGGGGGCACAGAAATCCGACTCACCCATGGTGTCTCTGGAAGAGAGATGGGAAGCAGTGAAAACACACTGTGAAAGGGAGACTTCAGAAGTGTAGATGCATGACAGATGACAGCTAATAAGGCAAGGTTTTAATAATTAGATAGAATAACAAAAGAGAAGCTAAAAGTAGTGAAGCAGCATGCTCCATCACGGTGTGGGCTTGGAGCAGGAGACGCTGTCAATGTCCAGGGGGCAAAGCAGAGGCCATGAGATGCATTCTCTTTTTCTTCCCTGTTGTTCCCACCAAAGGTCAGAACTGGCCAGGAGGGGTGTAAAGAGGTCAGTGAGGAAATCACTGAGACTTTGGAAAACACAGCGGATCAGAGAAGTCCTCTGACGGTGAGGTGGCT
>PVLA01014277.1:0-31486 GCA_004027455.1 Hydrochoerus hydrochaeris | reverse complement strand
TGCAGAGATGATTAAATTCTGGGCCATTATGTGTATGTGTGTCAAAATTTTAATTTAAATTGAAATAGTAGTAACATAAAATGGCTAATAAATTACAAAAGGAGGCCAATAACTCCCACCAAAAGTTAATTCTGAACTTGAACACGAATAATTTCCTCTTTATCCCAAATTAACACCAAATTCCTAGAACGAGGGGGAATTAGTATAATTTAAAGTGTACTTGGATTTTTACATCTTCAATATTCTAAGGCTAAAGGGAACTGCAATTTACACTTTTTGTTTTCTTTTTTGGTGCTGGGAATTGAACTCGTGGCCTCAGGCTTACCAGGTGGTGTCACTGAGCCGTGTCTCTGGCCTAATTCTATGATGTTCAACTAATAAAACTATGCTGATATAGTAGGAAACCAAAATCTTTACAAACAAACAAACGAACCAACATCACGGGAACGCAAGGTGAGGACGGCGGCGTCTTGAGGTGGTACCGGGAGCTACCAGCCCTGGGCGTGTTATTACCACCAGCGGGTCAGGCCAGGAAGGAGGGTCCGCAGGAAAGGCTCTTAGCGCCCCGCGTTAGCCGTGGGCCCCGAGCCATGCTTCCACTGCTTACTATACTAATTAACACGCATTCAGTAGTAGCTTTAATTCTAAAGCTCCACTGACTTACCGTTTTCCTCTGCCGAGTCCTGCCTGAGAACGCACTGACGGTATGAAAGAAACGACTCATTCAGGCGAAAAGGACCAAGAGGTGGTAAAGACTTGGGCGAGCCGCGGCCTCTGCGGCTTCTCAGCTGCCCCTGGATCGCTGAAACACCGTGAAAATCAGACCCGTTTTCCCGAAAGGAGCCGCGGGGCCGGGGTGGCACCCGGACCGGGCCAGCGGGGGCTGGGCGCAGAGGACCGGGCGGAGGGACAGAGGGCGGACTGCAGCGTGGTCCGCGGGAACGTCCACTCCACGTGCAGTCCCAGGAGGGCCACGGCGCGGCCGCAGCGCAGGACGCGTGCAGAGGCGACCTGCTCCCAGATCACCGGGGACTGGGGGACAGCGTGCAGGCCCAGGGGCGCCCGCTCCATCCGTGCCGCGAGGACCCGGGCGGGAGGCGCTGAGAGCAGAGAGGCTGGTGCGCCCTGCCTGCTGTCCCCGCAGTGTGTGCGACCGTAATGAGTGACAGCTGCTTTCTGCGGTGTGGCAGTGACACTCGTTTGTGTAGGAAGCTGAGCTTTTCGCCTTTTAGGGCAGCGGCATTACGTCTGAATCGTAATCCCGGGTAGTCTGGCACAGGGGACGGTTCACGTGTGGGTTTTGAGAATTCATCTTCCAGTTCTGCGCAGTAGGCTGCAGCATATTGCGAAGGAGACATAACAGGGACAATTTTTGATCAAGGGGCAGGACACAGCAATCTTTAGGTGACTTCTGGGACTCTGCCTCATGACCTCTCTGTGGCTGCCACTGGCCAGTGTACCATACATCCACGTGCCTTCAGGGAGACAGGAAGCAGCCCACTGGGGCCAGTGAGGGCACAAAGACGAACCTGAGGGGTGCTGCCCCCAAGACAGGGATGGACAGACAAGGGGGTCAGTGAGTAGCCCTCTCAGAAAGTGACCCCAGGAATGGGGAAAGAAGAGCCCAGAACTCAGTGTCTCTGTGAGGGGCACCTTCTCTCCCACTCCCTGCTCTCCGGGAGAGCGAATGCTGTCTTTGCTTGGATCCTGTGCTCTGCATTCCAAAAAGATGATCAGGTAATGGACCAGTCTATTCAGTGCTAAGAGTGTGAAATGATATAGAAAAGAGATAAAAGGAAAGGCAAGCGAGGAACCCGAGAAAATAGCTGCGGGCTCATAAGAAAACGAATGGGGAAGAAATGCTTGTTCATTTCTGCAAAGAAGGAATTGGGAGGAGGCACAGGAGAAAGGCTGCCCGCCAGGGTCCCTGGTTCCTCCTTCGCAGTGAGGGAGAGGAGGGAGGAGCACCTGAGAGAGAGTTTAAAAACACGGTGGTGAATGTTTGCAACTCAGTTGTTCTGGTTGTGGTTTACAAGGGACATTTTGACTTCCTGGAACAGTAATGTGTTCAGAAAGCAACGAATAAAACACCAGCGTGTTTGCACTGTCACCTGTTGCATCAGGCCTGCTTTGTAAATCACAGACTTACCTGTGAAAAGGTTAAGAATCGGGTAATTTTTCTTGTTATAAATCTGCCTATCCCATTCACTCGGCAACACTTTGTGGGCGGTAAACTTCATTATATTTCCATTTTTCCCTGTAAACAGCAAGAATATCAGCAGGTATAGACTAAACCTATGTAAGGTGAGGTGAGAGCGTAAGTAATTTAATTAGAAAGCCGTGAATTGGCGGAAGACAACGTGTTAAGCAGGTCTTTGGCCAAATGCTGAGCGGAGGGCAGCTCCGGGAGCCCGGGGGGCTGCGGTCCTGGGCCCGCGGGCAGCCGCGGTCTCTCCCGCCGGCTCTGGCTCTGCGCTCCTGCCCTGTCCTCTGCTCCTCGGAGATGGTGGCTGCGAGGCGCAGCAGGGCCGGGACGGATTTAGCACGGCCGCTCCTGAGCCGATCCCCTGTGGACGGACTGCTCCCCGTGCGCAGGATGGGGTACACAGAGGGTGCGCGCCCGGCTTTACATGGCTCAAGATCCAGCGAGGGTGATGACCCTGCACATAAACATGGTTAGGTGGGTTACGGATGGGCAGCCCGGACGCCCTTTGTGAGTAACGGAAGCACCGGGGACTACTAACAACAGGAACAGAAATGAGCTACAAAGGATGAAAAATGTGAGCTCAAGTAAGAAACAAACGCATGTCTAGGTGCAGAAAACAACATGAAGGGGAAGAAATCTGTGCCAAACAGGACACGTACATCTATATCTGTATCTGTATTTCTATCTGTATCATCTATCAATCTGTCTGCCTGCCTGTCTGTCCGTCTGTCTATCTGTCTAAGCAGGAGTGGTGACACATACTTGTAATTTCAACACCCTGAAGGCTGAGGCAGGAGAATCTTTGCAAGCTGGAGCCCAGTCCAGGCAAATTAGTAATTAGTGAGATCCTGTCTCAGAAAAGAAAAGAAAAACAATATATGATCCGAATGTGATAGATTATGAAACATTGGTCACAGAATGGAAAAAATACAGCTCCAGTGAAGTGCTGCAGTCATGTGAAGTAAATGCTAAAGAATTTGTGTGTGTACCTGTGTGGTTAAAAGTGTATTTATTTTGTCATTTAATTTTTAGTCCTCGGGTAAAGAGTACTGGATTATCTATCATCTAAATTGTTACATTATTTTACCACTGGTCTACTTTGTCTCTGTGTGTTTGTGTGTGCGCGCTCTAAGACTATACATATATATAAATTAACTTGTTGAATTTATTAAAACATTATCAAATTACTAAATTTATTTCTACATAGATGTTTTTAGGACTGTCAGGCTCCACCTGTCACCCCCCCCGGTGTGCGCAGTGGCTGCTGACCACCGCCCCCACGGCCCTCCCCCGCCTAGCACCCCCATCATAATTTTGTTTTTATGCTTCCTGTTAAAATTTTATTTTGATTACATATCCAGACATTCTAGTGAAGTGTATGATTTTATACTATAGATTCTCCTTGTCAAAATAATGTCATACTTTATGCAGTCTTTCCAGAGTTGTAAAGTAAATACTATAGTTATGGAATAACATTGTGTTACAGGACAATATTATGTTATACTGTAATATTTTAGTATGTTAGAATGTTAATGTAGCATACATTATGTCCCAGAGGGCTGCAGTAAACTTACTCTGAGCACCTCTGGTGGACTTTGTATTGATATTTCACAGTGTTTTGGCCGCTTTCCTACCAAGGACCAGCATCTTCTGACCCGAACAGTGCTGGGGTTCTTCCTGCTCCCCATTCTAATTCTGTGTTTTTACTTGCCAGGTACATTGCGCGCCAGTGCTTAAGCCCGATTCATGGATAGTAAGAAAATAAAAAATGAAATTTGCAGAACAGTGTAAAAAGTATTTTTCGAAATAGCTGTTTTCCTGATCTTATAAAACATTTACTCCCTCCCCAGGATGCCGGAGTCTGTGTGAATCACACCCTGCAAGCACGTGGCATTTCACCCTTCCTGATTTTGCCTTGGAAATGAGTAAGTCTGAATTTTATTCCAGTTCCAATTTACATTTATCTGACCATAAATATGATTGAATATCTCTTTATATCTCCACCGATCGTGCACATTACTCCTTTCAAAGTGCTTTCTCAGGCGTTTTCTACTTTGTATGTCAGGTTGTTTGTCTTTTTCACGCTGATCTGTGGGAGTCTTCGCATTTCTTTATTGGCCATGTGTGTTGCAATTATCTCCTTCTAGTTTGCAACTTGTATTTTTAATTTCTTCAAAGTGCTTTTGACACGAGTTTCCTTCATTTTTAACATGATCTCATTTTTCAATCTTTTGTGTTATGAGTGGTAATCTTTTTCTTGTGGGTAATCTTTTTCTTGTTTAAGAAATGCTTCTTTACTGCAAGTTCAGAAAAGAGAAACTGAATGCTACATTAAATTTTTACAAATACTGTTTTTATTTCTAACTTTTTGCTTTATATGGATTTAACTTGTGTTAATTTTAAAAAGTAATACATTTGCATTTATTTCACATTATTATTTTCCTACTATGTTTTAAAAATTCTGTTTTCCTTATTGATATTACAAGATAATTATATCATATCACAAAGAGCCATAAAAGATTATCTCTGATGCTGTGTTTTATTCTATAATTAAAATAACTGCAATCTGTTCTATAAATACATCAGTCTAATTAATAATCCATTACTTTTTTGGTTTCATATGTACTGATGCCCGTGTAGCACCAGCTTCTGTTTATTTACAGGGTCTTAGCATCTTGTTTTATTTGTCATTCGTAAACATTTTTGAAATATGTATGTTAAATGTGTTATAGGGTATTATAAAATACTTTATCTAAAATGCTGTACTGCTAGCACTTTCATATGAATTTTATTAAATTAATAAAAATATTTATGAAAAATTGACATCTTTACAGGTTTTATTTTTTCCTAACCATGCATGAATCATTTAGACTGGTTGTATTTTCTCACAAAAGTTAGAAAACTACATAGAAATCTTTAAAAGGCCTATTAGACATTTGTCAAAATATTTACATAATTTTGTGCAATTGAAATTATTTTCATATTTCAAAACTATAGAACTATAGAATTTCAAAAACTATTTACATACAAATACATATTCATCAACTTAAAATTTCCTATTATAATGATTTTGCTTAAATTTACAATATGTAATATCAGTATAATTTTTACAAACAATGCCACTTTCATTTCCTTCTGACCAATATTTATCATCTCAGTATTACAGAGTTCTTTACAATTATTAATTTATATTGTTTTTGTCAGTTATTTTTTGTTTATTGAAACTATATATTTTCTTCCCTAATATTTTGATATGTAAATGCCATTGTAATAAATTAAATAATAAACTAACATTTGAACTGCAAATACTTCCCCAAATTACATTGTTTTACAAATATACATACTAATTGGTTTCTACTAGTTTATTTTAGTTGCTTGAAAAAAGATATGCATTATTGTCTCATTTTTTGTTTTTGTCTTATACTCTGAGTAACTACTTTGAAGATAACTATCCACACAATAACTATTGTTATTCTCTTATTTGATTATGAGTTTTTTTCTTTTTCATAAAGTTAAAAATTAACTACTCTTGCCATCCTGAGATGAGCCAACATTGTATTAACTTTTATGCTCAATCTTCAGTCGACATGCCATAATTTTGCTAAGAAAACACAGATAGTGGATTAGCATCTTTTGTACAGTAAATTTCTAGTTTGATGTCAGGTGTGTTCTGGCTGTCAAATTTATAGAAAAGCTGTATTTCTGCAGTTCTCTGAGATCACATTAATTTTGCTTGGCAATGTTTGAGTTTTATTGTAAGCATCACGTATACACTATGTTGAATATAACCTGCAGCATTTCATGTCGTTGAGGCTATTGTGAATGTTATTTTAAAATTTAAATCGTAGTTCATTAGTATTGATAAAAAGAAAGAAGTCTGAATATGAATAGAATTTGAAAGCTTGATACCAATGATTTGCTAGCAGTTTGTTAGGGTTCCCTGTCTATATATAATGAAACCACTTACAAGTGGTGACAGATTTCTACCTCCTTTCAATTATTACATCTTTGATTTTTTTCTTTAGTATTAGCATAACTAAGATGTCTGAAATAATGCTGAGTGTAAGGAGTGAAAATAGGTGTCATGTTTTTGACCTGGATTAGAAATAATTCTCTACATAGTGCCAATAGATATTCTGTTAGATTTTAAATTTTTATTGGTGGTTTTATTTTTTTAACATATTTCATACTATTCCTAATTTATTAATAGATTTAAACATGTTTCATAAAAAGATAGAGCTATATTTTATTTTCAAGTTGTATTGCTAAATCTACTTAGTCTCATGACTTTATTTTCTTTAATCTGTAGTAATTGCTGGGTGTATTGACAAATTTTTAAGTATTAAGCAATCTTAATTACTATCTTTTAAAAATGGTATTGGATTGTGTTTGATAATATTTTCTTAGTGAGTTCTGTAACTTCATTTGTAGCTTTCCTTTCTGGAATTCTGTGTCACTTATAACAGCAATATGAGCTTTATGAAATAGCTAGAAAATGTTATCTCCTCTATTTTTCAGTTAGTGATTGGTATCATTTCTTCCTCCAGGTTTGTGCATAACTCACTGGGGTAACCATTTGACTGGGAGGGTTCCTTTGTAAATTATTCAGGATTTAATTATCTAATTATTAGGATTTCAATTATCAGTTCAATTTCTAATTTCTATTAAGTTAATTTGGCCTGTGTGTTTTTTTATCTATCCTTTGCATTTAAGTTGTCAAATGTATTGGAGTAAAGTTGTTTGCAATATCCTTAAGAATTTTTAAGGTCTGTAGATCTGTTATAAAATTTTTTGTCTCGTTATTGACATTGCTCATTTTTATCTTGTTTTCATCTGTTCCGAAGTAGTTCATGGTCTATTGGTGCTATTTATTACTCTTATTTTACAGAAAATAACTTTTGACATTGATATTTTTTGTCTTTATGCCAATTAACAAAGTTCTTAATCATTTCCCTTTTTTCCTCCCCTGAAAACTGTCTACCTTTTGAGAAGAGCTTTTAACAATGTTCTCTAGAAAGCAGGAAATCACGAAGCTGCCCTAAAGCCCGCACCGCACCTGCCCGGAGAGGAAGGACCCCGGCATCACCAGGCCGCGGGCTGCGCTGTCCGCACCCAGCGCCCCGTCCACTCCGATCCAAGAACATTGTTCAGTGTTTTTAGTTCCTTGAGGTCAACTGTGGGTCTACAATATTAAATAGAAAACTCTAGAAATAAGCAGTCCGTAATATCTAAGCCGTGTGCCACTTCAGGTAACCTGGTGAAATCCGCTACACCCAGAGCACGGGTCACCTGTCACCCTCGGAGTGTGCAGACCGTGTGCACCTCCAGAGCTATCAAAAATGACAGTGCTGTGTCACAGTGCCTCTGTCCTTCACCTCATCATCTAGTCCCTGAATCATCCCAATCACCGCAAGGATGGGAGGGAGCACAGTGCCGCAGATATTTAGAAACACATGAGGAATTGCATCGCATAACTTTTATTACAATGTATTTTTACAATTGTTCCATTTTATTATTAGATTCAAATTGTTGCTAAGCTCTTACTGTACAAAATGTATAAATTGAAGTTAATGATGACATATACATTTGTGTAGGATGACTCAAAGCGCATCTAGGGATCTCCACACTCAGTGGTGGCAGGAATCTACTCTGGGCTTGGGGATGTGTCTCCCACAATTAAGGGAGGAACGTCTCGTCGTGTGGGCTATGCTACATAATTCACTTGAATATTGTTCATCCATAGAACTAAAGTAGGTGTCCTCTAAGCACTGATTGGTTAACTTTACCTGCCATGCATAATCCGTACCTACACACACACCTAACATTTAGATAATAAATACGTCATGCATAAACTAGGCTCAGTTGAAAGTGACACATTTCCTAATCTCTGTGCCTGAAATGTAGTTAAATCTATAAAATATGCTGATAATTTTATAAGAAAATTTAAGACAATCATAACATTTTAATGTAGTTATTCATTGAATTTTCAGATCACTGGAAAGCTCATCCTGTATCATGTTCATAGTCTCTAACCAAATCACTGTTTTGCAGCCTTTAACATATCTACAAAAATTCTCTCCCCTTAGAAAATTCTTGCTATCAGATTAGAGCGGTGAAGTTTGATAGACTGTGAAAGGCAATTTTCATTTAGTAATCCTTCCTAAATCTCTTTTAGAAAAAAATAGAAAAAGACATTGCAAGTAGAAAGAATCTAGGACAATTAGCAAATCAAATTCAAGGATCAATCCAGTCCAATTATGCTTTTTAATAGTGTGGGACGACGCTTCCGTCTATATCTTTCTCATAAAAGAGACACCAGAAAAGAAAATTCAACATGACAATTCCACTTCAGTAGCAATTACTAACTGAGAAAAATGTCTCATATAAAAATTTTTATCCTCCTTATTAGAAATTTTAATTTGATTTTCTAACGATATATTACTTTCTGAAATTATGCTTTGAGTGATCTTAAAGGTGAAATAGAAAAATCCTGCAAAATGATTTCTATTGTCAATGTTAATCACCTAAAATATTGTTTAAGATGGACCATTTAATATATCAAGAAAAATGGTTACTGCATTTTGCAAAATACTGCATTTTTCCATAAAACAGTATCCTCAGTTGAAAAATAAGATGTAAGTATATTAGCAGAATAATGATTCAACTTATAGGTAATACAAAGTAACTGATGATATTTTATATCAAGAGAGACAAAAACTAAGGACAGTGTATTATTATTCTATTGTATATGAACATAAAATAGAATACATATTAAAAAGTACCTCTCCTAACTATACGATGCTATACAGCTTGAAAGCTTGATGGAGAGATGTATGGACTTGGTTTTAGATCATCAAAGAAATATTGTCAGGACTCCACAACCCACTTATGTACATTTACATCATCACCACCTGTGTATATACAGCTATTCTTCTGATGCTTAAAATAATATATTACCGTCCCCTCTTTGAAACTATTATAGTAGAATTATAGGCAGTGATAGCATTTGCTTCTCCTTTCAACATATTTGTGTAATTTTTGTACTAACATTAATTGCTATTTTTGAATTTTCTACACTGTATCATATCACATTGCGTTAATTTACCACAATTTAATCACTTATTCCTGTCCTCACAGCAATTGCCATTGATTTAAGTAGTTGGCTTCCATGAATGATGATTCTTTGATACATGCTTTGAGGAAAAGCAAACACACAATTGTTCTGCCATCATATTGTTTGTTATTCCCGGGTTAATGTACTGTTTTTCACAGTCTCCTTCAACATACAGCTGTAATTTTTCAACGTTTTTATGCACATGAGATGTTATATTTTACCTATTATATTTGGATAACTTTGATTTGTACTGAATAGCATCACAACACAACAGAAATTGCTTTTCCCTGAAGACTAATGAAATGGTACAGCCTTGGCTGTAAAATATCTGTCTAGGTAATTTGTGCATTTTCTACTAGTTTTTTATATTTTTGTTATGAATTTGAAGGATTGGTTATATTTTTATATGATTACTTTCCAAGAAAGGGACATATAGTTTTGAGGAAATGCACCAAATAATTTACAGACAGGGAAAATCCAGGAATTTCTCAATGCAAATTCACCAAAGTGACAGGATATAAATCAACAGATCAAATCAGTAACTTTCCTATACACCAATATTAAACACTCAGAGAAATAAACCAGGAAAGCAACTACATTCACAACAGCTTCAACTAACTAAATAACTAACTAAATAAATAAAATATCTAGGAACCAAACTACCTCAAAGGGCAAGACACTGCTATAGTGAAAATTATACAACACTAAATAATCAAACTGAAGAAGCCATTCGACAGTGGACCCAGCACTCAGGAGGCTGAGACAGGAGGATCCTGGTGAGTTCAAGACCAACCTGGGCTACACGGTGAATTCGAGTCCAGCCTGATCTACATGGTGAGACCCTGCCTTAAAAAAGCCAAAACAAAAAGATGACAAAGTGGAAAAGCCTCTTTTGTTTATGGATGACTATAATTAATATTTTAATTGGACACATTCCCAAAAGATATCTACAGATTCTATGTAATTTCTATTAAAACACCAATGACATTCTTCTGGAAGCCAGAAAAAATAATCCAAAAATTCAAATGGAAACAAAAAGGACCCAGAAGGGCCAAAGCAATCCTGAGCAAAAAAGCAAGCCTGGAGGCACCACAATACCTGGTGTTCAAATTATATGGCAAAGCTATAGTGGCAAAAGCAATATGGCTCTTATACAGAAAAAGGGAGTGACATCAATGAAAGAGACCAGAAAACAGGGAAAGAAAACCAGCTACAGATGGCAGCTACAGCCATCTGATTTATGGCAAAGTGGCTAAAAATATATGCACAAGAGAAAAACAGTCTCTTTAACACCTAGTTTAACACCAGTTTTCACTTGTGAAAACTGGATCTCTATAGGGCAAAGATTGAAACTAGGTCTGTATCTCTTTTCCTGTACTAAAATCAAATCAAAATGGATCAACAATTTAGATATAATACCAGCAACCTTGAAACTGCTGAAAGAAAACTTCCAGGAACTCTGGAAGGCATAGCAAAACTTTCTGAATAGAAGTCTGCACAAAACAGGAAAATAATAGTAAGAACCAACAAAAGGAATTACATCAAGTTTAAAATGCTTCTGCCATGTAAAGGAAAGAATCAACAGGGCAAAGAGATGACCTAAGAGTGGGAGAAAATCTTTGCTATTTTTTCTTCTGTTAGAGACTTAATAGGTAGAAAATTCTAAAATCTCAAAAATATATTTCTAAGTGCTCAGTCAATCAATAAGGAAGTGAGTTGAAAATACACATCTGAAAAGAGATACAAATGACCAAAAGTGCCCAAAAAAACATTCAGCATCTTCAGCCATTAGAAAAGTGCAGCTTGAAACTATGTTGAGATTCCATCTCATACCACTCAGAATGGCTGTCTTCAAGAATGCAAAAGCTAAAGGACAGGGTCAATCATGCCAAGAAAAGAGAGCCTTCCTCCATGGTTGCTGGGAATGTGAACCACCAGCGGTCTCAACACCATGGAAATAAACACACAGATTTCTCAAACCCATGCATCCCATTCCATCCAATAATGCTACTCCTTGGCTTATTCCCACCAGAACTAGAGAGAGCGCAGGAGACTGATGCAGGTGTACCTTTGCGTGCAGCAGATGACTTACAGGAGCTAAGATGTGGAAACAGCTTCATCAACTCATGACAAAAATAATGAACATGTGGTACATGTAGGTCTTGTAAAATTCAGCCATAAAGAAGAACAAAATCATGTTTAGAGGAAAACAAAACAGGGAACGATCATATCGAGAGCCAGAGATAAACCAGCCTCAGAAAATCAAACACCATGTTCTCTCTTATGTAAGCAAACTAAAAGTACAGTGGTCGCTCAGTTCACGATTTAATTTGTTATATGATTTTGGAAGAGATTGGCTTGTTTGTGTTTGTGTAGGAAAGATAACCCTGGCTGTGTTTGGTGCCCAATGCAGAGTGTGCAAGCAGAAAGAAAAGTCTGCCAAATACTTCTGTTTGAAAACCAAATTGTTTGCAAACAAAAGCTTTCATGAACCGAGGTACCACTGAAATTTAAAGTAGAAACAGATAAGTAAATAAAAGAGAGGTGAGAGAAGCTAGAATATAGTATATTAGAGATTGAGAAGGGTGTCAAGGAGGAGAAAGGAGAGGAGGTGATGGGCAGTTGAAACATGTTGAATACATGTATTGTGCTAGCATAAACCTCATTATTCTGTATCACTAATATGCACTGATAAAATACAGTAAAATGCAATATTAACTCAGGAGTAGAATGATGATGTTAGCATCATTATATTTATGCACACTTAACTACAGTTATTTGAACTAATATTATATAATGTTATAAATAAGTAATATTGTCAAGAACCTAATTTAATAAGCAAACATATTTAGTTACAAGGAAAGTTACTCTTATGTCATTGTCAATATGTACTTGTGAGATTTTCCTAATGTTCAAATTAAGAAATAAAATGGCCGTATTAAAAATTATCATACTTTTTGCAACACTATATTTAGAATTCTATAATTACAATTTTAACCATTTTCTACTTATTGACTGTAGATCTATGTGGGCAATCAAAGTACATATATATTAAGGTATATATCAGTTTGTTTTCATGCAAGAGAGAAATTTACATACAATGGAGTGGAGAATTTGGAGTCTGTTGCATTGCTGTGAGTCTTCCTTTCATTGTCACTGAGAAATACAAAAGATTTGTTTGTTGTTGTTTTCCTTATATTTTACCAAATAGCTGAGATTTTGCATCACTCAGCTATTTGCACCTTTGTCTGGTTTTTGCAGTATTCGTGAATAGAGGATTGTTTATGGATAAATTCTCATCTACATGCTGCACTACTGAAGGACAGGGCATGCATTTCCGCTTTAACACTGACACCCACAGACATGAACTCATTGAGCTCCTTTGTCCCCTGGTGACATTATCTTGGGAGTCTCCCTCAGAAATGAGACGTATGGACCAGATGTTTCAGATGAAACATCAAGAAGTATTAGTTTGAAGATTTTATATTCTGCTGGGATATATTCAAGGTTTTCCTCCTTCAGTTGTTAATCATTTCCAGCTGTGTTTTGATAATGGGTGAAGCTTAGAAAATCCATCACTGTCTTTTGTTAAATAACGGTTAAATTTTCCTAATTCTAACTACAATTCTACAGTTATGAAAAATCAAACCACCTTTTCCGACAATGTAACTACCAGAGTTTATATTGATTCTGTTGAAAAGAAGAACTCAATTGGTGACTTTGTTTACAAAACTACTGAGAGTGGTTCCAGGAAAGCTTGCAGTTGTCTTGTTTCCTGGAGCTGTAACTTCCTGCATCAGCTCTCCCTCACGCCGTGATAGTGACCCGCTGGGCCTGAAGAAGCCTGAGGCATCTCGTTGAAGGCAAGCGCTATTCAATTATTTAAGGCCTCTCTCAGGAAGCCAAAGTGTGTATGCAAACAGAGTCTGTGGAGCTTTCTTCAGATTCACACTCGTACCTCTCTGCACCGTGGAGATTTCTGGTGCCACAGTTGGTGAGGGTTTCATTCTCCTAGTGGGAATCTCCAAGAAAGACGCTAAACACCCACAGTGAATTGGCCAGTTAATCTCTGGCCTCAGTATATAAGGAGATAACTTAAAACAACAGAAGACTCGCAACTGTAGCCCTAAAGTATCAAATTCCCCAGAAGAAAAGAGGTACCCTCCTGGCTTGGGTATGTTTAACAATTAAATATAACCCTAGCTATTTACTGTGAATATAAATAAGGACACTAATTTATCTTAATTATTTTTATTATATCTATGTAAATAAAAATGGCAAATAGAATATACATACTAGAAAGTTTAAATAAAAATTCTTACACTGCAAGCGAGATTTATAGTGATGAGAATTTGTGTGGAAAATATGCATTATGAAGGCAAATAATTTAAAGAACAACACTGATTTATGAACAAATATTCCTGATTTGTATGTTTCTTAAGTAAGTCAAATTTTCAGAAATATGAAATGTTAAAACAGATTGATTCTAAACTACATTCAATTAACAACATAACCACAAAATGCACACACACATATTCTTTACAAAGATACATATTTAAAGATTACCATTTAAAAAGGGACTTTGAAAATTGTTCCAATCCTGAAATGGAATAAATTTTTCTGGTGTAACGTGATTAGCCAATGCTCTGAGAACTGAATTAGCATTCCTGAAATACTGCCTGGGTGACTTCCTGATGGACATTAATGAATGTAAAAGGCATTCTTGGAATTTGATTCAGTAAATGTCCATCTTAGAAAATCCTATACAGGCCTTCAGCCAGACTGCAAGAAATTTAAGATCTTTAACTAGATGTGCTTTTTAAGAAAACACAACCTAAAAATTGACATATAAAGTAATTTTATTTCCACCATAAATATCTCAGTTAAAATGGGGTCTTCAGATTAGCTTTCATAGAATGTTCTTTCATTTTTAGCAAGTTTGAAACAGAATTTTGAATCATATTTGAAACTAAGACTTGATTATCTTTTATTATTGTGTGCTTCCTTCCTATTTATAATTCAAGTATCTGAATTCTTTATATATATAGCATACAATATATTTTAAAACTACTTTTTATAAATTTTCTTTTATGTTTCTCATAAACTTAATTATTTTATTTTTATATCTTTGATTTATTCATCCCAGAAATAATTGCTATCATTAAGAAAAAAGTCAATAACAAATGACAACAAGATTGTGGGGGAAATGGACCCCTTCCCCATTGTTGGTGAGGGTGTAGACTGGTGCAACCACTGTGGAAATCTGTGTGGAGATTTCTCAAAAAGCTAAGGTTCGAGGTCCCATTGAAACTAGTTATTCCCCTACTGGGTATTTTCCTGTAAGAATTAAAACAGCATCGCTGCTGTACATGTGCACCGGTGCTTATAGCCGAACAATTTGTAACAGCTATCTTGGAAACAACCCAAATTCCCATAAACAAAAGAATGGATTAAAAAATGTGGAATTTTTTTAAAATGGAGTGTTACTCAGCTATAAAGAAATATACATGACATAATTTATAGGTAAATAGGTGCCACTTGAGACCTAACTCATAAGTGAGATAAGTCAGACCCACATTTGTAAACATCATATTGTCTCCCTGATGTGAGAAACTGAAAGACTAAAATGCACAACAGAAATGGTGAAATGGAAACAAACCGTTCAGAGGGGAATGAAGCCAGCGTGGGGAAAGGATGGAAGGGAAAAGAGAAAAAATGCAAGTCAGTGACACTATCAGTGTCTCTTAGCTCATTAGAAAGGAAAATTTGTGCTACTGTCAAGTAGAGAAATTTTAATGCCATATCTTATACTCTGAATAATTACTTAAATATAACAATAGGAAATATATTCACTATTGTTACTGTCCTATTATTTTGTTATGAAATTTTGTTTTACCCTTTTTCCATAAAATAAAATATTAAAAAACTAAATCTCTAAATCTATGTAGTCTTTATTAAACTTGTGACAATAAAAATTACAACAAAATACTCTGTTATCCAAATTCCATTAATATAGGTTCCTTTTAAGAAGGGAAAAAATGGGTTGAAAAAACTGACAAGAATATCTAAAAGATGGCAAGCTTCCTCCCCGAGGCTGGGGTTGTCACGGTGAGCACCGGTTTTCTTGGGCTGATGCAGGGCTCCATGCGCGGACTGCAAGCTTCCATGAATGTTACGAGTTCTCGTCATGAGCTGCCATGAACTCCCCTGAAAATTGTGCACTGTGGGTATAAGTGAAATAAAGATTTCATAAAGCAAATTCAAAATTCTTCCAAATTGGCGTTCGCCAAGTCTTTCAGTTGAGCACAGGAAGTGTACTACAAAGCCAATTTTAAAGGAAGAAACAGGAGACAGAGACAACAAAGTAACAGTGAAAAAGAGAATTTAGGGCTCCCAGTGTGGCGGACAGCAAGGAGGCTCCTGCCGCGAAGCAGGAGATCCCCACACCTTACACACAGAGGCCTCCCAGAAACAGGAGTTTGGCCTTGTTAAAGGGCTTGACAGACACAACGTTCCCCCGTTTCAGGCACATTATAAGGAAATGGTGTGGTTACGTGGCCCTGTGCCAGCGGCTTGACTTCTGCTAGAGCAGTTCCATGGGTAGGAGACAAAGCTCTGAAGGAGTGAATCCCGTGCCAGGTGGCTGGCTGTACGGACAGGTCTCCTTTCTTCACGTCTCTTTCAGCGCTCTCTCCTGTGGCTTTCTTCACTGTCCTCCTCTGGGCCCTGCAGTGCGGGTCCCATTTCTTGTATTCATCGCTTCTTGCTCTGCAGTAGTAACTCATAGGCAGCGTCTAGCAAGACCCATGGCTACTTGCCGGGAATGTAAGGATTGCTGATCTGAACCCCTTTTCTTCACCTGGATCTGACCGTTGACTGGTAGGTTGAGTTTTCATGGGGAGTTTGTCTCTCTGCTTTCATACCTCTGCTTTCTCTTTGTCTCTTCTCTTTCAAATTCCTTGTGACACAGTGTTTGTCTTCTTATAACCACTACAATTGCTTTCTATCCTGTGAGCTTCATGCTAGGATGCTTAGAATTTAGAACTTTTGCTATTAAGGGAATCTTTACTGCACAGCTTTCCTGCTTTTACAGATGTAGAAAACCTGCTGATCTGTGACAGTACATGGCACTACATCCATTTGACAAAATCTCTTTGGTAGCTGCATTGCATTTCAATATGTGGTCCTGCAATTGCTTTGGGAATGTTATTACCTATAGGAAGAAGAACAGCTGCTTTTTAAATGCATTTCCTAAGCCTCCCATTTCCTTAAATATTTTTCACTCACAGATAAGTGTTAGGTCAGGTTGAAATAAACTGGGCTGGCTTGAGTTTTTTGATGCATCACTGATAAAATCACTCCCTAACCTGCCTCACAGTCTGGGAATCTTTGCTTCTCACAGAAGCTGGTTGGTTAAAGGTAGGTATCCTTCCTCACTTCAGGGTGGCCCAGGAAGGCGCTGGGAGTGAGAGTCCCAAGTCAAGGGGCTCCGTCCACAGTGATTCAGAGGACGGTGGACTGCCCAGTGTTACAGGCTTTACCTGTGGTGGTCTTATCTGTGTGTTTAATGTGTGCTCCTGTGTCCATGGCAGTACAGCAAACAGCACTCTTTACCACATTCTAATCACAGCAATTTCCGCACAACACTTATTCTTTCTCTCTCCTTGCCCTGAATTCTGGGCTCTCTCTCTTCCTTAGAGACCCACCATGTGTTAGGAGGAAATAATGCAAGGAGTCCTCCCACCTCTTAAGCCTGCATTCTTCCTGCACAGGAAACGGTTTTTTGCCAGATTTTTTCAGTCTCTGTAAACCTCATGAGACAGTTTACTTTTCTTCCTCTTCCGCCTTCTTGAATATCGTTGGAGTTTCAGGTAGATAAGGACTCAGATTTCTCATAACCATTACCTGGGGGATCTTAAAATACTGATGCTCATGACACTGCTAAGGAGTTCATCATGGTCCCTGGAGACAGGGCTTGGGCATTGCTATTTATTAACCTCGCTGAATAATCCCACTGTGCAGCTACATGTGAAAATCGCTACCTAGGGTTTTGTTAAAATTTATTCCCACTTCTCCTTATCCCTTAGCCCTTGTAATTTATCTTTGTGTGTGTGTGTGCTTGTGTGTGTCTCCATTGCTGCTCCCTTTTACTGCAATCACTCACTCACCACTAGAACATGTTCTTCACTGCTACACAGATTTTATCTCCCCCACCGCTATTGCTCTGCGCGGTGCTGTTATTTCTGAACATTGCTTCAGTTTTATATCTCTGGTACTCATCTTTTCTTTTACTTGAATTTCTCTGAATTTCTTATCTTCTACTCAATTTGACTGCTCATTTTATGGTCATTTCTAGTTTTTTAATAGCAATAACAAATACTGACCCATAATTTTATTTTGAGATGCTTTGTTTTTCAGCCACATGCATTGTTCTTTCCAGTTTGCTCACTGGAGTCCCAATCCGTAGATTTAATTTTTTCCTGAACCACCCTTATTAAATCTATCTTTGGTCTTCTCTTTAACTCTTATATATGAGTTAAACTCGTATTTATGAGGAATTGGTCTAAGCAATGAGTTGTGGGTTACCCTGGCATTTAGTGTAAGGCAGTTGATAGGAAACCAGCAAATAAATATACTGGTAATTGAGTGCAAACATTCAGGAAGATGGAGGAGACCAAGCTAAATCAAGCACAAAGGGAGAAGCCTTTGTGGAGGGCGGAGGAGAGAGTGATCACTCTGCCAATGCCTGCTGGCAGCTTAAGCAAACTATGAAGACCTAGAACTTGCCGTTGAGTTTGGCCATGTGTCTTTTAGAAGAAAAGCTCATGTAGTGCATGCTACATTGTGATGGGAAAGAGTTCACTAGTCAATATAAAAAGGAAGTTTGGAGACAGCACATGCAGCTCATTTGAGACTGTTTGTAGGGTTTTCATGTTTCGAAGAACGAGTTACTAGAACTGAATTCTGCTCCTCTAACATTCATTGCATGGGATGGAAGATGTTGTAAATGGCCTTGCTTAGAGAAGATCTGTGCATTTGTAGATGTTTCTGTCCTCACATATCTGATAACAAACTAGTTACCATCCTCCTATGAGTGATCCAAATTCTTCTACCAGTGCACTGGCAAGCAGAATTACCAAAAAGACACCTGGAATTTAAAGGCAGATTTATTTCACTTCAGTGGGCACTGATTAGGATCATTCCCAAAATATCAGGCCCTGATCTGTGGAGGTCTAAAGCTTATATGGGATAAGCAATCTAGAAGTACAAAGGTGTCATCTGGGGATTGGTTTACACAATGTGTGTCACAGTGAACAGTCATTTCTAAGAGACCAGAAGCAACTGGAGCCACAACGGGACTATTACCTGGGCAACTAGCAAACTGAAGTACACCAAGGTGGGGCATCCTCTGTGACATTTTCCTCCTCTGTTAGTTTTCCCAGCAAGTCTTTGCCTGGCACATTACGTGTGATCTTCTGACATAAGGCCTAACTAGAGGCAGTAACATTAGGGTTTTTGGTGACCCTAGAATGGGGCCTCTATAAACTCCCCAGGTTGTCTTATTGCAATTTTTTTCCTAATTCGTTTTTATGAAGAGACCTAATTTAGGTCTATCTGTTCTGTAAGATTTCTCTGACAAAAGAGTGAGGGAGTTAATCTGATCCAGGAGAGTGTCCACTGTGCCTTGGAAACTCACCAAATCTTGTTCAAGGCTTTGATTGATGGTTCTGTTCTTTTGAGGCAACCATCCATAGAGTTTAAGGCAAAATCCACAGCTAGCAGAGGGCAGGGAAGCAAGGACTGGGGTGAGCACCCTGAAAAGACACAAAAATCAAAGGGAACAGGTATGGAGCCATCCAGTGAATGATGATCTCAGCCTTCAGCCATGCGTGGACTGGGCAGCGTCCAAAGTGACCAAAGCAGGACCTGAGTGCATTCTCTCTCCCGGTGAGCCTCGGAGGAGCTGTCCAGGTAAACTTTCCAGCAGATCCAAGGCTGGATTTCTGACACTTGTAGAGGTAGTTAATATGCACCTGGGTTGTAGACATGTGCAGGAATGTCCACAGATAAAGCTGGGCTTCCCACTGGATGCAAGCTGGTTTCTAACTTTCCTGGAGCAATGTGGCCTGTCTGCTCTATGTAGTTTTTATTTAATCTAGTTTTGGGTTAGCTCTGCTACAAATGCAGGTCATTATCAATGCTGATAATCAAAGGTGGGCCATATTAAGGGTTGCTTTTTTACAGCAGGACCCTACAAACTTATACTGCCTTCTCAGTATGAGTAGGGGATGGGAAGTCGGGACCAGTGACACAGACACTGAAGCCTGACAAATGGTGCTGGGAATGCCTTAGGCTGTTCTGGAAGGGAGACTCTGGTCAGAGCTGAGACACCATGGGTTTTAAATTATTATCATTCTATCTCTAACATGGGATGTTAGTTGACGGACATGTTAGTTGATTGACTGACTAATTGATGAATTGATTGGCTATGGTACTGGGAATTTAACCCAGGGCCTTAGCACAGAGCTACATCCCCAGCAATTTTTATTTTTTGTATGAAGACAGTTTCTCAGTAAATTGCTGATCTGCCCCAGCTGGGCTCCAATTTGTGATACTCCTGCCTCTGCTTGCTACGGTGCCAACACTACAGAGGTGCACCACTGTGACCCACTTAGCATTAGCTTATTGAGATAAGTTGGAGGGACAGAGACAGTGTACCCTCATGCTCACCTACAGATGCCTGTCCTGTGCTTTGTTAGTCATTGTCTTCTGATCATCCATGAAGGGGAAAATTTTTGTGTGTGTGTGGTATCAGGAGTCAAACTCAGGATCTCACTCCTGCCAGACAGGTACTGTGCCACTGAGCTAAAGTCCCAGCCCCAAATCCTG
Organism: Hydrochoerus hydrochaeris; assembly: GCA_004027455.1. Lineage (NCBI taxonomy): Eukaryota > Metazoa > Chordata > Mammalia > Rodentia > Hydrochaeridae > Hydrochoerus > Hydrochoerus hydrochaeris. The sequence goes on along the minus strand of PVLA01014277.1, from coordinate 11,276 downwards.
AAAATTATACAAGAAGTATATTTATTATATAACCTAAAAAATAATTCAGATCCTATTAAAACATAATAATTTTAAATGATATGATTTTTAAAAATCTTTGAGCATGTAATTAATAATAATTGATTGATAATATTTATTAGTAGGAATCAGTCATTTACTAAATAATGTTAACTAATAAGTAAAATACTGAAATTTTATTAATAATGGAGAGTTTGAACTGGTTTAGCTTTGATACTGTTTCTAACATATGAAAATTCATAATCTTTTGGTATAAATATGAACTGAAGAAATAGATTTATTACTTAGATGGAAATCATACAAATTAAGACAGACAATATAATAAGAAAATGTGTTTTTTTCATTTCTTGTATCTCAGTATTTCTGGTAAAAATAGAGAAGGACATTTTGCAAAACAGAGGCATTAACATTAAGTAAAAAATGCTACCAAAATTAGCATATTTTAAATTCTAAAATCCTATCTTTTGTTAATAACTTTTCTCTCCAGATCTGCCTGTGGTCACTTGGATTTCCCTAAACAAGCAATGTAATAAAAAAAAATTTCCTACAAAAGCAAAGCAGTTCAAATTAGTTATTTCATCATAATTAAATACTTATTTCATTAATAACCAGTAGTTTATTAATAACTGCTTACTTACAATGGTTAATTTTTCTCATGTATAAAATTCCAACCAGAATGACAGGATACTTCTATGTTGTCCTGGGACTTATGCCTGGATATGTTTTGCATGAAATGTTCAGGGATTCACTGTCAAGTACAAGGCAGGTTCAAATTTGAGTGCAGAGGATAGAAAATACCACAACAAATTTAGATACTCACTGGGAAAAGCAGGAGCCATTTCTTTGAATTTCCTTAGCTTTATAGTCACACACACACAAAATTTAAATCAATAAACCGGTTAAGAGATTTTCCTCTTATTACTCCCTGGGTTTGTGGGAAATTCTGAAAGGTGAGAGTCTGCATTTCAGTTTTCCGCACTAATATTTTCAACACTGCACAAGTGGGCTGGAGAGATTCTCCGGCGGAAGGGGGTGAGATGGGGGGTTCTCCAGACTCCGTCGCTGCCCAGCTGAGACGAACCGAGCCAAGCAGCGGTGCACACTCAGGGCCTTGGGTTTGGCTCCTGAGGCTGTGGGCACTGGGCCCCGTCTGGGGACACAGAGGAAAGTGCTGAGTGAGTGTATTAGGACTGAGCCTGGTGTGCAGTGTGACTCCCTGAGCGATCAGTGGGTGTGAGGCCTGAGCCTAACTAACCCTCGGTTTCGTGGGAAATAAAAAATCAAACAAGAAAACCCACCCATGTGTTCTGTGTGACTGTGGTGAGAAGAATACTTATGTGACAGCAATAACCACACAATGTGGTGATACGGAAAGTTGCCAGGATTTCAACTGCCCTCCGTGCTTCCAAGGCAAACTAAACAAATTCTACTCGGCACTACCAACATCTTGGGAGGAATGTTTTACCATCTTCATTTTCTGTTTCATAATATTTGCTCTCCATCTAAAGTTAGATTTTCAAACATTATATAACAAGCATTATTGTCCTCAAAAAAAGATTTTTAAAATTTCTCCAAATAAAATTTCATTGAATAATATCCATTCTGTCAGACAGGCCACCACATGGACATAAAATAAAAATGTGAATAGAAAGAAACTAAATGTCTACATCACGGTTTTGGTCATTCTAGTTCAGAAATGTGGCTTCTAAAGCCCTTAGGAAGCATACGAAATGGTGTGACACGTTTTTTAAGATAAATACTGTTAATTTCCCTTCAATTTTCCTTTCAGGAAGCACTCCGTAGTAGTCCATGTATCCAAACACGGAATGGAATAGATCAAACGTACACTGATTATTTTTGTCAGAAATATTGCCATAATTTTCTTCCAAGTTTTACGCAGGTTTCAATAGTTTGGTTTACATTACTCTATCTTCTCTTCTGAAATCAGGCACAAACTATCACACTCTCTATGGCTTATCTTATGTGCCGTATTGAGGATTGGCAAATCCAGAGAGACTTATAATTAGTCATGGTATGAGCGAGGTGGGAATTGGGACTAATTACTTCAAAGAACAGGGTATTTTTTTCTTTTGAGATGAAAAGTTTTGAAGTTAGAAAAAAGTGGTGGTTGCATATTATTTTGAATGAAATAAATGCCATTGCAGTGTAGGTTTTAGCACAATTGTGTGAATTTCACTCAGTAAATAAAATACATGTAAACATCTGTGTTCATACATGTAAGGATGCATTTCATTAAACATCCTTGAAGTACTAATTCAATTAAAATTAGTTGCTTTAAAACTAACCTCTTTGTCATTAATCTTTTGAAATTTATTCATGTTTTCCTTTAAAAACTCACAATTTATTTTCCTATGCATCAGTGTTATTTTAGATCACTTTAACCAATACTTTGCAATCTGTCCCCCTGTACTTGTATCATGTAATTCTCATAAAGCGCAGCTGTCTTGCTGTCCCTGCAGACAGGCTCCTGTTCCCTTTTGGACTGCCTGCTCACTTCTCCTGGAAAATGCCTGTCACTCAGTTTCTAGAATTCTAATCGTTTCTTTGACTTTTTGTCTTCTGAAAATTGTGCTGTAAAACACTCCTCCTTCCCCGTCATTCAGACCTTATCCCATCGCTGTGAATTTGTCTAGGGACTCTTTCTCGCTGTGCCTTGTTTTTAAGTGAAGTCTCTGTATTTTGTACAAATATGATGTATTTTGACAGGAACCTTCATCCACTAGTTCAAGTCTGCTAGACTGCGCGGGGTTCTGCGATGCATAAAGCAACAGTTCACAGTAGAACCAGACACCTGAGTCTGTCGATCAGTTCAGTCCATCAGTCAATCCACCCGCGGGAAGCTCCTGGGGACCCGCTTGGCACCCCCTGTGTGCGGTCAGGATCTCGGGCAACTGAACAGCAATCACAGACCCCACACTAACACGCTATAAATGATAAAGAAACTCAAGTGACTCCTGGGGCCTCTGCTCTGCAGACCTGGGCTCCCCGGAGGTGACCAGAGCATGGGCGAGGAAGGAAGGAAGCCCGCGCTGGGTGCAGGGGCAGGTCGGGAACCAGGTTAGGCCGCAGAGGGCCTCTCTGCAGTAAGGTGAGCAGAGGAGCCGGGAGCCCTGGAATCGGGTGACAGCTGAAGCTACGCAGGGCTGGGCCGTCACGCATTGTGCACAGCTCTCCCGCGCCCCACGGCGATGCACAGGCCCTGGCGACCTGGGTCACGTCCCTCAGTGTAGGGACAGAAGAACAGCACTGCTACCTAAGGAAGAAGAGGTGCATTGCCTTGACCAGCTGGCTGCAAATCGGGGTGCAGGGGGGAGGGGCGGGCAGAGAACTGCTGGGGGGCAGGAAGGAGCAGAGAAGGAGGAGGGGGAGATGCCTCTGGCCATGCCCTGAACCGCTGCTGCAGGGCCTCTGCCCCAGCCACCTTCAGATCCATCTGCTCCCCACAGCCCCAGAGGTGAGGGCACGAGGGTTGGGGATCCTCTAAAGGTAAGCCGTACGTCAGATATAAAGATGCATATGGAATATGAAAACACTCTGTAGTGACTAGCACCCCCTTGGCGGGAGGCCTGGACGCAAAGTGAAGGCCGTGTTGAGTACAGCGTGGTGCGGAGGAGGTGAGGACTGAGGGCCCGTGTCTGTAACTGGTGACCACTGACGCAGAGCAGAGCAGAGCAGAAACTTGTAAATTCCAGAACCCACAGTCCCGAATCCTGGACCCCCAAGGCGCAGTGGCCGGTGACCCCGGCATCAGCCGTGGCCCTGGGTGTCGCCCTGGCTGCTGCTGTTCCTCATGCAGGTCAGGGTGGACCCAGCTCCAGCACCTCCTGAGGCATCACCTGCTCCAAGCCGCATCTCCTAAATCCTTCCCGTTGGGGCCCTTGGGTGAGTCCTGAGGGACCCGGCAGCACCCGGCCCGCAGCACCTTGGGGAGCTGCCGCTCTGGGGCACCAGGCCTTGTTCCTCACGTTCACCTTGGAGCTTGGAAGAACAGCTTTTGCCTTTGAGGGAAAATTGTTTATAAGCTTTAAATTAGCTCCCATTTTACTTTGGGAGATGTGATTTATTCTTGTGAAAAAAAGCATATACTTAATAAGTACTTACAGGCTCCAAAACAGAGAAATGGGTGGCGGCAAACAGCAAAGAAAGATAGTTACGTAAAAGATTGTGTGAGCAATTTTAAAAAAAATAACTCCACTTTGTCACACAGTCACCTCACTGCACACATTTGTGGGTACTGATCGCCACAGTTCTTATTTAATTGTTCATCTATTGTTCTCTTTCGATTCCTGCACTTTGTGTGGAGAGCCCTTGTACTACATATGTACCTGGGACAGCTTTAAAATCTGGTATTTTTGTGGAGGTAGAAAATAATCAGGTTGGCCTCCTTTACTGAGTCTGAAGTTCCCACAACATTAGAATGATCTGGACAAGGCCGACCAAGATCCAGCCCCAGTGGCCGTGATGAGTTCTTAATGCAGTCCTCGGGAGGTGGCCAGTGCTGGCTGGGGCCGGGGTGGGCAGGAGCCAGGCACCACGTAGGAGACGGCTGTGGAGCAGAGCTGAGCCCAGGGCCGGGAGCCAATGCTTGCTGCTGAAGCCCGGTGCTAAAGAGCAGAGAGCTGTGTTTCCTACCTGAGATTAATTCCTGAGGATGAAAAGTGAAGACAGGCAGAATTTCAATTTAGGAATCATTTTAAAAAATCATATTGATAAAAGTGCCTAGTAGGTAGCTTAAGAAGGGAAGATTGTAATTACTTTGGAATGTCAGGTGTGGTTAATTGAAAGCAATAAACTACTTTCAAGACTATATACTATATTTATAATTTACCAGAATAATTCAGGAAGCTATCAAAGGCAGTGGATTTTTCTTTCACTCTAATGTCTGTGAAACTTTTAGAAATAAATTTTTACAAAAACACTTAAATTGCCAGGTGGTTTCTGGTTTTATGCTGTGATAATCACGGCTTTTGAGGAGACACTGGGGGGTGCTGCAGTGCACCAGGGAGCGTCCTGCTCACCTGGCCTGAGCGCATACGAGTGGACAGCTGCCCACTGGAACACAACGATTGGATGCTTCTCTCTTGCATTGTCCATAGATTATAATCCAATATCCCAAAGTTTAAGAAATGACTTTGTGATGTTGTCTAATTTTCAATGTCATTTTATAGCACATCTCACCTCAGTAAAACAACTATTAAATGCACTGATTCTCAGATTGACAGGGAAATACAGTAAATAGTTTCCTAGAAAAATAAGGTGCCGATTCTCCATTATGGTGACACTTTCTAGGAGCAGAGCCTTCCACACACACTTGGCCACCACCATCAATTTTTCTGGCATGTTTCAAGCAAAGACCCACATTTTAGCTCTCTAGTAAGTATAAGAATCATGTTAATACATTTTATATGTACTTTTCCAAAAGACATGGTCATATTCAGCTTATTAGATGCGTTTGCACATTAATTAACACCACAGAGAATAAAGTATACATTAGGTACACCCATAGCTTTTTGTATTGAAATACTGTGTAAAACACAGCCAAAATGACTACATTTTGTTTTGGTGACTAAAGGGGAGACAAAGTTATCAGGAAACTTCATACCTTGTATTTCCCATGGTTAATTTTATTATTAGTTCATGAATCTTCTTTATTTCAAGGAAATCACAAGTGTATGGACTCCAGTTTTCAGCTTGCCAATAACATCTTCTTGCAGCATCTTCTCGCAGCACTCGACCCCGACCCTCACCTGGCGTCGCCTGCATTGAAACGAAGGTCTAGAGTTTTTCCTCCAGAGAAAGTAAAGAGAAAGCAGAAACGCCTGAGAAGACAACTGCACTAACAACTGAAGATGGGTTTCCCACCGTCACCAACAGGGCTCACGTTCTCCCCATAAAGTGTCCAGTGAGATGGGGTCCACTCTTTAATGACCAAGTAGAGGCCCCTCCTGTGTGTCAGGTGGGAGGCGTCCTGGTCCAGCGGTGTTGGAGTGGACGCCAGATGTGGTACCCAGCAGCCTGGCTCTTGTGAACTTGAACCTGCAGGTCTAGCAGGAGGAAAAGCGAAGAGGACAAACTCAGGAAGAGACTTTGTGAGAAAGCACAATAAGGATTTAAGTCCACTCATGGACACGGAGCCCTTACACCCCTTCAGAGCTAAGCAAGTGAAAATACCAAGAGTGAGATTTTGTAATGCTTAATATTTTATAAAAATATCCCATGATTTACTATGTTTTATTATTCAAAGTGAAGCTGATCCGTTGCTAAGGCTTTGTATAGTTCATAGGAATAAACATTTGGGTTAGCAACCTTCAAGCTCACGTGGCTAATAGAGCAGACAGATAGTGGATGGTGACACAAGCCTGTGATCCTAGCACTTGGGAGGCTGGGGCACAGCTGTGCTAAGATTTTCAAAAGTTTTATATTAAAACATATTTTTCTGTTTATTAATATGTAGTTAAGCCTGGTTTCTGTTATTGAGCATATTTAACTAGACAGTAGCTATATCCTTTCAAAGTTTCCCAAAATGTGGTCCTTGAGGTGTTTGTTTGTTTGTTTGTTTGTTTGAGATGGATCCTTGTTAGGTAGTTCAGGCTGGTCTTGGACTCACTATGTAGCCAAGGCTGACTTCAAAATTGTGGCTATTCTCTGCCTCAGCCTCTGGAGTGCTGGAATTGGCCACCAAACCTAGCTGGTAATGTGCATTGTGCTATTTTACTCCTGTTATGACTTGTATCTAGATTGTTCCCAAAGCCTCATGTGCTCACAGATAGGGCTTTTTCTGGATGTAGCTGGATCTAAGGTGTGTGTTAAACTGGGATTAAAGTGCTGTGATACCTCAGTGGGATTAGCATAGCTTGAGGTGTGCACAATGGAAGCCCCAGCCTGGGTGTGGGCAGTACCAATCAACAAGCCTAAGGCCTGGCTGAAATACAAAGGCAGGGAGGGAAGGCAGGCTGCTGCTGCTGCTGCTGCTGCCGGCACCTCCCACCTGCCATGGACTGTTTCTGCTCTGTGATGCCACTCTGCCTTGGAGCCAGCTGACTATGGAATGAAACCCATACAAACTGTGAGCTGAAATAATTTGATATTTTTTTCCCAATTTCTGAAATTAGAAATTTATTTATCAAATTTAATTGTTGAATTTGAAAATTTTAGATGCTTCTTTTTTCCTAATGTAAGAATTTAAACTGTGGATATAACACCTGGGAAGCATATGGTCCCCAATTCAATTACCAGTAACAAAAAAAAAAAAAAAGAATTTAAGACTATCTGCTTCCTTCTCAGCATTTCATTGTCTTTCATGATTATATATTTCATTTTTGTTTAATTTGAGTCATTTTTTCTAATTTTTGAGAAGTTTGTTACTTATGTAGAAGTATAATGCTGAATTCACCAATATTTGATATTTTTCTATTTATACTATCATTACCATTTCAATTCAATTTTGTTTAAGAAATATATTCAAAATTATTTTAATATTTTCATTAATTAATTAAGCTAACTCAGATGTTACTAATAAATATAAAATATACATGGAAATAATGCAAACAAAAGTAATTTTGTGTCTAATAATATTTAGATATCAATGAATTAGCATTGTATTAAATTACTTAGATCTGTTTTGTATCTTCTGATATTTTCTCTTGCTATTTTATCAGTTCTCAAAAGGGGAACTTAAAGTTTTTATTGAATCATTTTTCCTTTAATTCTGTTTTCCTTTGTGTATTTTAAATACTATTAGTGTACACAGATGTATTTATCATCATCATCATGTTAAGTTTATCAATGGACTAGGTTATAGATTAAAAACTGATGGTCAACTTACAGTGAATTAAATAAGCATGGTGCTGAGAGTAGATGGCCCACCTGAGGAAACTTGCCAGCATAAATAGAGACATGGAGAAGGAGAAGCTAGGCATTGTGGGTTTCTCTGCCTGTTACTGGTTGAGCCATTGGTTCTTCTGGAGGAGCTCCTCATGACTGGCTTCCCCAGTGTGAGTTTGACAGTTTTATCAGAGAAGCTGGAGACCTTGTTGGTGAGAGTGGGTGTGGTTCACTTTGGGGGAGCTCTGGTCCTTGCATGGAGCATCGCTTCCTGGTTCCAGAGGGGAAGACCTGTGTCATTTAATTTCCAGGACAAACTCATGCTGGCTTCCTGGCATGTACTTGACTGTTCCTATCATCGGAGGAGCTCGGGGCCTCCATGTCGCTGAGGGTGGCTGTGGTGCTTTTCAAGACAGCCCTGGTCTTTGTTGTGAGTGTGACTTCTCGGCTCCAGCGTAGAACCCTCATCTTACCAGCACAGCTCCTTCACCCCGCTGGCATGGACTTTCTAGCTTCTACTGCTGACCTTTGGGCTTCCTAGCATGGATTGGTAAAAGAGACTGGTGTGAGTCCTTGTGGGCTCTAGACCTCTAGTTGGACTCGTGGATGGCATTGTCATGAGTTGTGGGTCTTTATCTGGACTCGTGCAGGGCATTGCTGTGGAATTCAGGCACTTGGCTAAATATTCTATGTCTTTAGCATTGTGGATAGATTTCCTGCATTTTCTTGTGTAACCCTGGGTGAGCATCATAAAAATAATATTATAAACTCCAAGTCCTGATTCGAATTGTTCTCTGCACACTCCTGACTACAACAAACATTATAAATTCTGTGTCCTGATTCAAATTGTTCACTGCACAACCCCTGATTACAACAGACTATTTTGATTCTGCATACCCCCTTTCACAGCTGATGTGACTCTTTGTCCTCATACAAGTGTTCCTGTGTTAATAAGCTGCTGCAGCTTCCTCTCACTAATGGGATGACGTGGCTTTTCCGTCATTCAGTTCTGCCTTTCCTGCGCCCCGCGAGCCTCATGTTTGTCTCACAGCCACACTCACTCTTTTCCAGTCTCCTACTCCGAATTGCTGTCTTTATTCAATTATCATTTTATGGAATTATTAAAGTTGTCAGCTTGGACATGCCCTTTTATTATTGATTTTCTGCTTGTCCCTGAGGTGTTCATTATTCCTGTACAGTGCTATTTTGATTTAATTTTTTATGTTTCCATTTTAATTTTTTAGACATAAAGCTGTGGTACTACTCGAAACTGAAATATAATTTTTAACTTCACATTTTACAACTTTTACTGTTTCACTTTGTATAAAATATACAAATCTTCTAAGGTCCATATTTCTTCATCATCTTCTGATCTACATTGTAAAAATTTATATTGGTTGTAATGTGCAAAAAATGATTCACAATGTGGTTTTCTTTAAAATGTGCTCTAAATATTGACAGACATAAACAAACAAACAAACAAAAATACTTTATTTACTCGGATGTTGACTACGTCTCATTATAAACAACGCTTTGTGAAGACCCACATTTCCAACAGGGGCTATTCTCCTTCAGCCTGCAAACTTCTTTTAGCATTGTTATTACTGCAGGTTTTCTGACAATATATTTTCTTATATTTTTGTCTTTATGGAAGACACATGATTTCACTTTCTTCTGAAAGTACATTTCCCCTAGGTAGAGAATTATGTGTTGACTTTATTTTTTCTTTCAATGCTTCAAAAATGTAGCACCACTCTTTTCTGACTTGCCAATTTTTTTATTGTATTTCATCCTTTAGTTGAATTTGTGGTCTTGTGTCTGAAACGCATTATTATTTTTTCTCCAATGCATTAACATTTTCCTCCGAATTGTTGATTTTCAGCACTCCCATTATTATCTGCTGTCCACTTGGTTCTGGCTTCCTCAGTTTATTCTAGTGGATGTTTGTTGAGAGTCTTACATATGGAGATTTCTTTGTTCTTCATATTTGAGAAAATTTCACCTTTTTTCAGTGCTTTTCCCTGCATACCCACTCTTTCCTTGCTTGAGACATCACTTACATGGGAACATTTTGATCCATCCTTGAACTGACTTACACCTTTCTGTGTTATAACTATTTGGTGACTAAGTCCTTTTATCAGTTCTTCAAAAAACTTAGGTATTGGATTTTGAATGCTGGAGTTTTCACTTGGCTGTTTTGTTCATTAATGTTTCACTGTGGAAAATTTTATCTCACTCAGAGTGAGAATATTTTAATTTATTTCATTAAGGATAGTTTTAAAAGTTTTGTAGAAATCATACCTTGTGCAGTGATGATGATTTTTTTCTTTCCTGCTGAGAATATGTTTGTTTCCCTGGTTCTCCTCCATATGTTTAGTAATTTTGCATAGCCTCCTGCTAATTTGGAATATTAAATCAGGGAATGAAGGATTAAATTGTAGACAGTGGATTTTATTCTCTGTTTCTCTCTCTTTCCACTGCATGTTGTGCACTTGGCTTTAGCTGGATAGTTTTTGTTGGGACTTAGACAATGTATTCCTCTTCCTGGGTGGCAATGCCAGACTTGATGCCATGTCTATGTGCAGTTGAGCTGCCCCAATCATGCTCAGTTCTGGACATTGCGGGGAGTCTGAGTTCCCTTTCTAATTCCTCCTCTACTAATAGTATTATCCTGCCTCTTTCACTAGTTACGGTTACCCTGGTGCTTCAAGACTCTGTTCTGGGGCTAAAATAAAAACAATAGCATTCACCTCCTTTAGCCCCTGTCACTAAGAGTACACACCTCAGAGAATGTCCCCATTCTTCTCTCCCCAGTCACTTGAGGTGACTATTTTATGTATTCTGTTTATCTGTAAATTTATGCTTAAATGAGCATAGTTCACAGGGGTCACTCCCAGAGCCAATACCAGAAGCAGAAGTTTCATTGTCTGCTTTCATTTTTTTCATTAATTTTATCACTACATTTTAGATATATGTAATGATCACATTCATGATAGGGAATTTATACTTATACATAATATATCTTGATTTTTTCTTTCCACCAATTCCCTCCTCTACCTTCAACCCTTCTTCCCCTTCTTATTTACAAAACTTCATTTCAATTTCTTTACTTCCATTGTGTATTCTTCATGGATATACTCTTGTCTTTCATAAAACAAGGTTGAATTTCCTCCATTATTTTCCACTATTTAATTAGTGAAAAAACTTTAACTTTGAAACCAGTAGGAGACTATAGTTTATGTTAATGGTGAACTTCTTATTATTCATATTTAATGTTTCCTTTCCAAATTTAAAAATTTTCTTCTCTAAAAGCATTTTTATTCATTTAGATGTTGTGATGAAGATTTTACAAAATCCCAAGAAACCTGTGCCGGATCCACAGCCTGTGGTGCTCTTGGAAGTGGAGGGACCCT
>PVLA01014276.1:0-31497 GCA_004027455.1 Hydrochoerus hydrochaeris | reverse complement strand
TGAGGGGAGGGGGGAGGAGGGGAGGAGGGAGGGGAGGAGGGTGGGGAAAAGCAATTAAGTCACGGAGCAGCACAAACCTCTATGAGGAGAGTGAGCGTTATGTATATTAAAAACGTACCAATAAACTTAATAATAGTAAAACCCCAGGCAGTGAGGACAGCAGCCTGGGTGAGGTTCCAGTGAGAGACCCTGGGGCCTTAGGGCCGGTGGAAACAGCAGCAGAAGGTCCACACAGTGAAGCCCCTGACCTGACCCCCCAGGCCCAGGTGCGGGGGGAGCCGGCCCCCGCAGCCACCCCTGCTCCCCGCTAAGCTGCTGGGTCTCGGGGCGCAGCCATCCGCCTTCTCTGGAGCCTGCCTGGGCCTGTGTCTGGCTCCTCCTACAGACAGGGGACCGTGACGGACAAAACCTTCAGCCTTATGCAGCCACCTCTGCTCCTGGGGACCCCGCTGACCTAGAGGTGACCGAGACCCACCCAGCTCGTGCTTGCAAAGAGCCTTCACCCCAGGTGTTCATTTTATTCCAGAAAATAATCAAAGGAGCACGTCCGCCCGGGCCGTGATATCTGGGATCCTGACATTCTTGGGCCCACCAGGATGCCCGTTCACCTCCTAATTGTGGCCAGTGGCCAGTGGTGCTCTAGGGGACCCGCAGAGACAGAGGGACCCACGGTGGGAGGCACTTGGCAGCTGATGGACAACACAGTGAAGATGCCCTTTCCTTGGGAACAGTGCCGGTGACCTCGGCCTGGAGCAGCTGGAAGAGGCTGGCTGCTCCCGGGAGCCTGGGAAGGAGCCCTCGCACGACCTGCCAGGCCAGACTGCGGTCCCAGCCCTGCCCAGCAGAAACCCCCCACACTCGCTGCCGGGGGCACAGGGTGGCCGGAACCGCAGCGTTGTCCCCGAGGCGCAGGGCCGACGTTCTGGGAAGGCCCCCCCTTGAGATGAGACGCCTTCCACGCCATCTGTGCTGCCTATAATTTCAGCCATAAATCCTGGTTTGCATTTATCGGAGGTTTGTTTTCCAGGATGACTAATTTTAATCTCCGATTGCACTGCACACTAATTTCCTTGTTTCTTGCTTGCTGGGAAATCTGACAGAACGGCGCCCAGTAGAAAGGGGCTGGCAGCGTCCCAGGGCCCACGGCCTCGCTTACGCCCAGAGAGGTTATTTTATCTTTCCTCCTCTCTTCCGCCTCCTCTGGTTTTGGCAGTGTGGGGAGAATCCAGGAGAGCTGAGAGGAAAACAGGATTGGTCTTGTGGGGAAACAGAGGTGCCAGTAGGGGGAGCGGCCTGGGGGGTCTGGTCAGCCTGCTCCAGAGACAGAGGGGTCCCCCGCTCTAGGTATCAGGGGCGACCCTACCTAGAGCACAGAACCCGGAGGGAGTTCATGGAAGCTGTCTGTGAAGCACCTGGCCATGGATGCCCCAGGAGCCGGTCCTCTCAGAGCACCCAAACTCCACCTCCCATCCTCTTTCCACAAAGCCGAGTCCTCTGGGACAGTGTTGTGCTCACTGGGCCCTCTGGGGACCCTGGGCAAGGCTCTGGTTTCTGGCTGCAGCTTTCCTGGCGGCCCTGGGAGGAGTTAGAGAGGAGGAGCCGGGCTCCAGGCCATAGGGCGCAGGTCCAGGGTGAGGATGAGAGGGTGCTGGGCCCCATGGGCTGAGGTCACCTTTCCAGAAACCTGGTCCCATGAGGACAGCCTGCTATCATGGTGTGGACAAGGCCGGGGAGCCTGCCCACTTGTCCATGGCCACCCATGAGAGTAGCCATGCTCAGTTCCATGGGCCTGCAGAGCCTGTGTCCCCCACCGCTGCAGTGATAGTATCTCTGCCCCCACCGAGTCCCCACCGGGTCCCCAGGGCCGCACGGTGCCAGGTACACAGTGGGTCTTCAGTCCACATTTACCAGATGTATCGACAGATGTAACAAACAACTGAGTACAGGTATTTCTAACCTCCTGAGAGAATGGCACCGTAGAGTGTCTGGATTCCAATGGGTAACGGAAACGTTTTCTAGGAAGTATGGGAGTTGGATCCCACCCTACCAGGCAGAGGCGGAGATGGGCAGGAATGGGCTTGTCCCTTCCTCCTCCTGCGTCCATATGTCCACCCATTCATTGACAGCTATGTTTGAGATGTGAAATGACCACATCCTGCGAAGTTACTGTTGCAGTCAGGGGTTGCAGGAGAAGAAGAACACACAGGATGCGGAGTTTATAGTATTATTTATAATGGTCACCCAGGGACTCAAATGCAAAGAAAGAGCGCAGGAAACCTGTCCACACACTAAGACCCAAAGAATCCCGCCGAGGGCCTGGATCCCACAGCAGCAGCTGAAGACCCAGGGCCCGTGAAAATGACTCATGCCAGTCTGTTTCATGGATCTGCTCTGGGAGGCCCAAAGGTCAGGGTGGAAGCTAGAAAGTCTGTGCCAGCGGGGTGAAGGATTTGTTTCAGCAGGGTTGAGGATTCTGCACTGGAGCCAGGAAGCGATGCTCAAAGTAAGGACCAGAGCTCCCCAAAGTGGACCGCAGCCACCCTCACCAACAAGGTCCCGAGCTCCTGCAATGATGGGAACAGCCAAGTTCATACCAGGGAAGAAGCTCCACAAGATTCTCCAGGAGAACCCACAGCTCCAGACGACAACGAAGCTTAGGCAAACCCACACCACTGCTCTCCCTCTCCGCGTCTCCTGTTTACGCGGGCAGCAGCCCTCAGGTGGCCGTCCACACTCAGCACCACCTGATTCAGTTCAGCTGGTGTTTAAGTTAACCACCAGTTACCAGTCCACTACAGTTACTGCCAGTCCTGGGGCCGCCAGAGCACGCTTGGGGGGACCCTGTGCACTCGGCTAGTCCACCTGCTGTCCCATCTCTGGCTGAGATGCCGGGAGGAGCCTCGGTTCTCAGGGCTCCAACTCGTGACACAGCCTGCGAGGCCGGCTGCGCCTGCCTCCTTCCTGGGTCTCAGGTTCATTTTTCTGGTGAGCTTCAGCATTAGCTGATAAACCCTCTGTATCAGTCAGGGGTTACTAGAGAAACTTACAACACGAGATACAAAAATGTATAAGCAATTACGAGATTGGCTTACGACGCTCAGCCACAGGGTCAGCTGAGGGGTGTGAGGGGCTCTGTACGCTGCGGGCTGAGGGGTCGCTGAGCTCACCACAGTCCTGTGCACGTTCATGTCAAACCCACCAGGACCTGGGCTTTTCTTTGTTAAGAATTAAAGAAGAAATAAAGCAATACCTACAAGGTAAGTTTTTAATTATGTTTTCAATTTCAATAGCTAATATTGGGTTGTTCAAAATTGCTATATCTTCTTGATTGAGCTTTGGTAGTTCATATGTTTCTAGGAATCTGTCCATTTCCTCTGTGTTTTCTACTCTATGTGAGTAGAGATTTTCAAAGTAGGTATTCATGATCTTTTGAATTTCCATGGGATCTGTAGTAATTTCCCCCTTTTTAGTTCTTATTGTGTGAATTTGGGTTTTTTCTTTCTTTCTCTTGATAAGGTTAGCTAGGAGTTTGTCAATTTTGTTTATTCTTTCAAAAAACCAGCTTTTTGATTCATTAATTCTTTGTATATATATATTTTTTTTAGTTTCCATTGCATTGATTTCTTCTCTAATCTTTACAATTTCCTCTCTTCTATGAGCTTTGGGTTTAGCTTGGTCTTCTTTTTCTAGAACCTTGAGATAGAGCATTAAATTGTTTATTTGTGCTTGTTCTGCTTTCTTGATATGACAATTTATTATTGCTATATATTTCCCTCTTAAGACTGCTTTCATTGCATTCCACAGATTACAGTGTGTTGTTTCCGTATTTTCATTGACTAGTAGGTATTGCTTTATTTCTTCAATTTCATCTGTAGCCCACTGGTTGTTCAAAAGGTTGTTATTTAATTTCCATGTATTTATGCAGGTTTTGCAATTTCTTTTGCCATTAATTTCCAATTTCAGTGTGCTGTGGTCAGATATTAAGCATGGGATAGTTTCAATACCTTTGCATTTACTTAAGAATGTTTTATGAGATAATATATGGTCTATTTTGGAGAATGTCCCATGTGCAGCTGAGAAGAATGTGTATTCTGATGTGGTTGGGTGGAACACTCTGTAAACATCTACTAAGTCTAATTGCTCGCAGGTATGATTCAGTTCTGTTATTTCTTTGCTGACTTTTTGTCTAGTTGATCTATCTCTTTGTGATAATGGGCTGTTAAGTTCCCCTGTTATAATTGTGTTCTTGTGTATTTGGTTTTTCATGTCTTTTAGTATCTGTCTTATATAGTTGGGTGCTCTTGTATTTGGTGCACATATATTTATAATTGTTAGTTCTTCCTCTTGAATTTTTCCACTAATGAGTATGTAGTGACCTTCTTTATCTCTTTTAATCATTTTAGGTTTAAAGTTCACATTGTCTGCAAATAGAATAGCTACCCCTGATTTTTTCTGGGTTTCTGTTGCATGGAATACCGTTTTCTATCCTTTGACTTTTAATCTGTGTTTCCTTTTAGGTCAGATGTGTTTCTTGTATACAGCATATTGTGGGATCATATTTCTTGATCCATTCTGTCAACCTATTTCTTTTGATAGGTGAATTGAGGCCATTTACATTTAGGGATATCACTGAAATGTACTGGCTCGACTTTGCCATGTTATTTTCCAGTTGTTTGCTTCCTGCTTTTCTCATTATTTAATTGCTTGTCCTACCTTGTTGTTCTGGGGATTGTGGTTGTTTTTATCTCTGTCTAGCATGTCTTTCAATACTCTTTCTAGGGTTTGTTTGGTGGATGTGAATTTCATCAGTTGTTCTTTGTCATGGAAGTATCTTGTTTCTCCATTAAATTTGAATGAAAGTTTTGTTGGGTACATCAGTCTGGGTTGAAAGTTGTTTTCTTTCAGGGCTTGAAGCACATTGCCTTGAGGGTTTGTGCTGAAAAGTCTGCCGTGATTCTAATGGGCTTTCCTTGATAGGTGAGTTGTGTCTTTTCTCTAACAGCTTTTAGTATTGTTTTTATGCTGTATGTCTGAGATCTTAATTATTATGTGTCTGGGTGTGGATTTATGTTGATTGTGACTGTTTGGCATTCTATATGTTTCACTTATCTGCATATCAGATTTTTTCCCCATGTTTGGGAAATTTTCTGCTATTTCTTCTGTGAATATTTTACGTATATCATTTGCATTGACTCCTGCATCTTCACTAATGCCCATTAATCTTATACTGTTGCTCTTGGTATCATCTTGAAGCTTCTGGATTGTCATTTCATGCTGCTTTGTTATTTTTAAAAGTTCTATCCTTTCATGATCAGTAATTGTGATCCTGTCCTCAAGGTCCGAAATCCTATCCTCAGCTTCATTTAAACGGTTTTGCACGCTTTCAATAGAATTTTTTGTTTCTTGGATGTCTCTTTGAGTTTATTTCATGAATTCTGCTTGTTTTCTATTTGTTCATTCAAGGTTTCAATCAGTTTCCATGCTCCTGTACTTTTTCCTCCATTTCTTCTTTAGCTGAATTCAACAATTCCTTCACTAAGGTTGTTATTTCTATCTTTACATGGGAGAGGACTTCTAATTTGATTTCCTCTATAGCCTGATGGAGTTTTTTTTTTTATTTCACTTGCTATCTTTTCAGAGATTTTCCATGTGTTACTTTTGGAGTCTTCTACTTCAACGTCTCCTGTACTTGCTCCAGGTGGACTAGATGTTTGAGATTGCATTTTGCCTTTTCGTTTTGCCATTTTTCCCTTTCGAGTTAGTGTTTGGTCCTTCAGTCTTGCTAGGCTGGCCCAGTGCAGGGCATGGTCTTACTGCCAGGGAGCAGAGTTTGGAGTCAGCCCAGTGCACTGGGATGCCACCGCAGTGCATGGTCACGGCCCAGAGCTGGATGCTGGGCCCTGCTTGTCCAGCACCATTTATTAAACAGGCCCTCTTTCTTCCAGTGAATGTGTCTGGCCCCTTTGTCAAGGATAAGGTAGCTTAGAGTGTCTTCAGTTGTTTCTGCATCTTCTAATCTATTCCATTGATCTTCAGGTCTGGTGTTTTTTTTTTTTTTGCCAGTACCACACTGTTTTTATCACAGTACCTTTATAGTATAATTTCAAGTCAGGGATTGTGATGCCTCTTGTCTTGTCTTTGTTGCCTAGGATTGCCTTTGCTGGTTCTAGATGAATTTTGGGACTGCTTTCTGTAATTTTGTGAGAGAGGCTATTGGAATTTTGATTGGGATTTGTTATGGATTAAAAACTGGTGGTCAACTTAATGCCAGCTGACTTAAATCAGCATGGTGCTGAGTGTAGATCCCCCTGAGGAAAGTTCCAGCATAAATAGAGATGTGGAAGAAGGGTGAGGCATTGTAGGTTCTCCTAAGTGTTGCTGTTTGAGCCACTGGTTCTCCTGGAGGAGCTTGTCATGCTGGCTTCCCCGTGTGAGTTTGTCTGTGTCACAACACTTAGGATGTACTGAGGATGGCTGCAGTACTTTTCAGGACAGCCCTGGCCTTCCGAGCAGACCCGTAAAACAGACTGGCGTGAGTCCTTCTTGTGGGCTCTACACCTCCAGTTGGACTTGTGGGAGGCACTGTCCTGGGCTCTAGGTTTTCATCTGGACTCATGTGGGACATTGCTGTAGGATCCAGGTCTTTGGCTGAATATTCTGGGTCTTTAGTGTTGTGGACAGATTTTCTGCATTTTTCTTGTGTTTGACTCTGGGTGACCATCATAAAATAATATAAATTCTGTGTCCTGATTGTAATTGTTCTCCTCACAACCCTTGACTACAACAATTTGTATAACAGTTTAGGAAGTATGGCCATTTTCACTATATTGGTTATTCCTACCCAAGAGCACGGGATATCTCTCCATTTTCTAACATCTTCTTCAATCTCCTTTTGCAGAGGTGTTTAGTTTTAAGGTAGAGGTCTTTTATATCCTTTGTTACATTGATTCCTAGGTATGTCATTTTTTGGATGCTATCATAGAAAGTATTGCTCCCTGATTTCTCTCTCAGTGAGTATGTCATGTACAGGGAGGCTACTGATTTTTGAGTGTTGACCTTGTAACCAGCTACGTTACTGAATTTGCTTATTAAATCTAGAAGTCTTTTGGTGGAGTCTTTGGGGTCTTCTAAGTAGAGTATCACATCATCTGCAAATAATAACAATTTAACTTCTTCTTTCCCCCTTCTTTACTCCTTTTATTTCTTTCTCTTGTCTAATTGCTCTGGCTAAAGTTTCCAGGACCATATTGAATAAGAGTGGAGACAGTGCACATCCTTGTCTTGTTCTTGAACTTAGAGGACAAAGGGCTGACGTGACTGCCGTGCTGCACAGCAATGGTGATGCAGGGGATGACAAACCCTTCCAGAGAATCAGCAGGTGAGGGTGGTGGTGACCTTCTGCCAAAGTGACATTTGATCTCAGGGAGGCATCAGCCATGAGGCCATGGGGTCAGGTGGCGGGAACGGTGAGGCCCTTACACTGCCCACCGTCCACACAGGCCACTGGGAGCATGGCGGGTGCTGATGGCCTTCCTTCCGGTCCTCCTCACAGCGCCTTCACTCCCTGGTGCCACTCTGCTGATGGCAGATGCGCTGTCCGGTTCTGCTCCATGCTGGGAGGGCACAGAGTGCTGGCTTCCAGGAACGTGGGCCTGATGCCTGCTTGACAAAGGACTGTCCCTCTGCGAGGTCACAGCTGCCCGTGCGTCCATCCCATGGGCATCACAGCACCTGCAGGCCCCCATCCACTGCCTTGCACCCGGCTTACTGCCCCGCTGCATTTTCTCCTCGCTCTGCTGCTCTGTGGACGGCAGGCCGCCCTGGTCTCTCCTCCCCATCCTCGGCTGGCCTAGCCGGAGCTGGGTTTAATTTTCACCATTCTGTTTCTGTCTTCTGCACATGTTCCGGACAGTCTCTGGTCCCCCACACCACCTGCAGGGCCTCTGTCCCAGCACCTATTACATGCGTATGGCAGTTTTGGCCTGGACCCTGCGTGCTCGGGCCTTGCTGACTGCCCTTGGGTCCCTCACATCCCGACTCCTGCCTGGGCTGGAGTGTTGGGTTTCCCTCCGGGGTCCTGAGGGGCAGGTGGGCAGTGCAGCTCTGGTGAGCTGAGCCTTCACCTCTGCTTGTACTTGGGGTGCAACCCACTCAGCTCTAGGTACGTGTGGGCTGTCCTGGGATAAGGGGTCACTCTGAGGTGGGCATCCTGGGGGAAATGAGGGAGGATCTGTCCTGTTTACTCTGTCCTGTTTTTCCCAGAGCTTTGGCTGTGAAAGTGACTATTTCCTATGAGCTCAAACCTCTGGGCTCTGCACTGGGTCCTTGCCCTGTGTTGCCTGGCTCTGCACATTTGTACCCTGGAACTGTCCACCTTCAGGCTCTCGCCCGGGCCCTGACCCCACACTGCCATGGCAGCTGGGGGCCCAAGGCAGGACGCCTGCTGTGCTCGCCTGCTTTGCGGCAGCTGTTCTGCAGGCCATGGTCCTGGTGTCTGTCTTCCCCTAGTGAGCACAGCCACGGCCGGGCAGGGCTGTAAGTGGACAACTGTATCCCATGTATTCACTGCTCTTCGAGGGAAGCTTTTCAGGTTTTTCCCTGGAAGAGCCGCACAAACACTGCTTTATATTTTCCCTGTGTGTGCACGTGTGAGTTCCTCTGTGTGTGTATGCACACATGCGTGAGTACACGTGTGAGGACGGAATTGTCCCGGGTGCTGGGTCCTCCCAGCTTGGCGCTGCTGGGCCCTACAGGGTTAGCTTCCTCTATTTCCCTTCCCATCAGATTGTCCAGGGCACAAGGTTTCTAGAAATTCCAGCAGCGCCGATGCTGCCTCTCTGTGCCTGGGTCTTGAGCACAGCCCAGCTTGGAGCTGTCCTCAGCTCCCGTGGACGAGGCCACACCTGGGCTTCTGCTCGGACCCCCCTCCCCGAGTCCCCAGTGCAGCACCCGGCCCAGATGCTCATTGTCATCCTGCCCGTGGCACAAGGACCCTTCTCCTAGGCTCTATTTTTAGATGCCATGTGCTACCACACTCCACTTGTCTGCTAAATGAACTCATTTTTAATCAAAAATTGCTATCATTAATTATCAGTGTGCAATCAATACTCATTTTAATTCAGCAGAGAAGACTCCCTCTTGTGTTCCTGCCACACATGCACCCACACTCCACGCAGATTTATTTTCGCCAGGCTTCTATGCATCATTACCAGGTAGTTTGTCTTATTACAACCTCTTATTAATGTCCAGAATCCATTTAATTTCACCTTTAACCGACTGTAGCAGTGAGGTAATAGATTCCTCCTGGGGGCCGCGCTGGCTCCTTCTCTGGAGGTGACGGGACCTTGGGAGAGCAGGGTGGGGAGGGACAGTGGCCAGCCTCTGGTGCCACCTCCCATCCTCTCTGGCACCAGCTGGTACCTGGAGGTACTTGGGAGTCTGCTGTGAGTAGATTGAGAGCCACGGGCAGAGCCATGCATACGTCCAGCCCCAAGCAGGTGGCAGCTGCACTGAGGAGGGTGGGAGGCCTCGGTGTCCTGTGGTGTCCTGTACAGGCCTGTGGTGTCTTGTGGTGGCCCCTGGTGATCTGTGGGGGCCCTTGGTGGCCCCTGCTTGGCCTTCCTCAGAAGGCCTCTCCTGGTTCTGCTTCTACTCCACGGGCCTCTTCTGAGTGGGGCACTCCGGTACCTCTACTTTCTGTTAAAAATTCTCCTAACTTATTTTGGATGCATCTTTTCCCACATGAGCTTTAAATTATGTCTCCTAGTTTTGAAACAAAGAATTTTCTTTCCTTTAACTTTTATCCACAAAATCTCAGTTTCTTGGATTCAACTGTGTTTAATTTCTATAAGGAGTGATGATGAATGTTTAAATTAAAACAAATATGTCACAGTACTGCTTTGGACACGTGTCCCACTGTCCCCACCACTTCCTACAGCAGGTCTGGAAGTCCCTTCCTGAGTGTCTTTAGGAAGTTTGGAGGTATGATCAAAAATACGGTGAGCGCTGTTCCACGTGCCACCCAAGGAAAGCAGGCGTGTGAGCACAAGCTGTCCCTCGTCAGCCCTACTTACCAGATGCGGCACCCAGTGGCTTCTGGGTCTTCCCCCAAGTCCCAGTGACTATGGAAGGGAGATGTTTGACACAGAGTCAGGACACCAAGGGAGCCTCACCAGCACACTCAGGAAAGAGCACCCCAGAGCTGCTGCTGAAAGTGACCAGGACACTGGGGAAAGCGCTTGGAGGTGAGTGGGAGGCTTCTGAGACGCATTTGTGGCAATGTGTCTTTTGCTATAACGATACATTTATAAAACTTTAACCACTCCCCGCATTGTCCAATTGCATTGTGTGTGACTGTGGAATTGTCACACTGCGCTGTGTGTGTGACCGTGGACTGCTGGCCATTTCATGGCTGTGGTTTTCCACCAGCTCCGAGACGTGTGGCCAGTCCCACTCCAACACTATCTGCACTGCGCTTGGGGTCACGCTGTGCAGGATACTCTGAAAATGAGAAGGGAGGACCATACCCAAGGTCCCTGAAGGTCATGGTTCACCAGGCATGGAGACACGCATGCGCCAGCACTCAGGAACCCACTGGAAGCCATGTGAACCCCAGATCCAGCCCAGCTGAGGCCGGGGCTCAGCTTGTCCTGCAGTCATGAGGCTTCTCATCACAGAGACCCTGGGAAGAAAGAAAGAGAAGCGAGTTTCTGGCCCCACGGTGGTGTCAAGTGCCACGTGTGACAGCAGGGTGGGAACAGCTTTGCAACAGCCCACGACAGTGCAGAGCCCGCACAGTCACGTTTGTGGTTCTGGAACAAATGTGTACTATGGCCTGTGTACCCCAGATAAAAGCAAGGCAGTGCGGACTGGGAGTGCCGAGGGTCTGCCTGCCCGAGCGGGCGCACCTTCTAGAAACCGTGCGCCGCAGCAAGCTCGAGGTGGGCGGGCTGGAGGCGGAGAAACACCACCAGACGGGAGGGCCGCCTCCCACGCAGGGCAGCCACGCGGGGGCTCCGTGGGGTTGGCGCGGGGCGGAGGCAATTATCCGTGTGGACCCAGCGTGTTTCCACCCTCACCAGCACCCAGACCCAGAGGTGGTTCCCAAGGGGGCTGCGCTCTCTGGAATCTGCACAAGACCTGAGGGTCCTGGGGAAGTGTGTGGAGGGCAGGTGCCACCCCGTGGGTGGAGTTCGTGGGGTGTGGGGACTTAACTCGTAGTACCCAGGGGACTTCGGGACAGGGATCTTCCCATGAACTTGTGGACAGGGGACTTGGACTCCTGCTCCTTCCCACTCTCGTAGCGCTTTGGCTGCAAGTCGGCAGCACCACAGGGTGAGCAGGGTGAGCGTCACCCCTCCCCTCCCCGCCCTCCCCCTCCCCCTCCCCCCTCTGCCCCTCCCCTCCCCGCCCCTCTCACAGCAAGGCTGACTGCTCTTACTGCGCATGCGCTCTGTCTGCTGACGGTGGCTGCTTTTGAGGCCTGTTTAATGACCTCTGTCGGGCTGAAGGTCACTAGGTTTCCTCCCATTTCAGCCGCAGCTTTTTTGTTTTGTCTTTCACGCACACATCTGTGATCTGTCCGGAATAAAATGCTCAGGGCGATACAGAGCAGGAGTAAGGATTCACTCTCTTGCCTTGGAATCGATCAGTTTGGTGAAGAGAGCACAGGTCCTCATTCACCGCACACACCGCAAGGTCACCTTTGTCGTGAGTTAGGTAGCTTTGGGACGCTCACTGTATTAATTAAGGCTTCCTTTCTGTGCTTCCAGCAGCGCCACACCACCGTAATCACCTCGCCCTGGAAGAGGTTACCTTCCCTTCCGAGCTCGCTCAGCCTTTGCCAGCAATAGATGCTGAATTTGGTCGAGTGATGTTTGTTTTGTCTATGGGGATGACTGTCTGGATTTTCCTCCTTTGCCATCAGTGGGGTGCAGTGTGTTAATTCTTTAAAAGTTAAATTGCTATTGCATTGCTGGAGTCACATCCACTCGTTTATGCTGTAGCCTACACTGCACAAATTGTGGAATTCAATTTTCTGGCATTTCATTCAGGATGCTCACTCACCTGCTCGTGAGGAAAATCAGTCTGCAGGGTTCCCGCTCTGTACTCCATCACCAGATTCTGGGGCTGGGGACACCTGGCCGTTCCTTCATTTCTCTTTGCAGGAGGAGGTGTGGGATTCACCTGTGTTTAAATGACCAAACTCATTTGTGAGGACAGCTGTCTTCCTCACAGAGAAGGGACAGCCCTGCGTGGTGAGGTTTTTAATTTAAATTCCAGGTTGTGTTTCTCTTCTAGATGCTGAAGTTTTCAGATTTTCCATTTCTTCCTGTGTCAGCTCTGCGGGGTGGCATTTGCTAGGCTTTGTTTTTGATTTCGCCCAGCTCATCCAGTTGTCCAGCTGACTGGGCTTGTTCACAGTTTCCCTTGCTGGAAACCTGCAGTGTTTCTTTAGCGCCCTTTCCTTGACTGCCTTTTGCTGTGTGCGCTTTCGGTCTGAGTGAACGTGCATTCTCCCGTGTGTCCACACCCGGGGTCACCATGATGCTGACACTCACCTCCAGCCGCGGCGGCTTCCCCTGCTGGCTGCCAGCCCGGCTGGCTCCGCTCCTCTGTTCTTGCTTCCTCCTTGCTCAGCCTTTTGAGTCTGCTCACGGCACCTTTTCTAATTTTTTAAGATACAGACCTAAGTGATTCACTTGTAGCTCATTATCTTTGGCGACACAAGTAATTAAGGATTTAAGTTTCTCTCTAATATGTCTTATCTGCAGGTTTTTGTTTTTTTCATTATCATTCACAGAAAACACCTTCTAACTTCTTTGTTCTGTGGGCTGTATAGCAACATATTATTTAATTTCTAAACATTTGTAGATTTCCCACACATGTTTACCTTACTGATTTTTAGGTTAATTTTGATGTGGCCCAAAACACACGTACAATAACCTAAGTCTCTGCGATGCACAGGGACTTCTTGGGTGCAGCGTGTGGCCAGCCTCTGTGTGTATTTAGTAATAGTCCTTTCTGCCCTGTGCGGGAGCCTGACCAGGGCTCAGGGCCCTGTGCACAGGTCGAGGTCCCCTGTTATCAGGGGGCTCAGCCACCTCAGCGGGGTCAGCACACTATTCCCGTGAGGGGCCGGGCGGAGACACTGCAGGTTTACTCTCTGCAGGCCTGGAACCTGCTCGGCAGCAGCCCAACCCTGCTGTCACCTGCCTACACAGCCAGAAAAGAGGCGGACAAACGTGCATTGTGATGTTTCAATAAAACTTTATTTACAAAGTAGATAGAGGGCAAGTTCCAACCATAGATCGGATTTTTCCTTCACTGATTTTTCTTTCATTTATTGACAGACTCTTGTTCTAGAGTCACTATTATGATACACTCATTCTTCTTTTAACTGTCATTTTTATTCATGGATTTTGATCATCTTCTGGGCACATGCACTGGCAACTCTGTTATATATTTCTGGAAGCCAAACATTTTTGACATTACAAAATGTCATGTTTTTACTGGTTAATATCTCTTGTGCTAAAATCCACTTTATCTGGTAGTGATTAAACCCAGCTGTCCCTTGATTAGAGCTACATGATATTTTTCTCTTTATACTTTTAGTTTTTCTGTGTTTTTGTATCTAAATCATGTAAATTTTCTACAATATTGTTTTAAGTTTGTATTTTATTTCTGCCCAGCAATCTTTGAGTATTTTGTCCATAAAACTTGAGCTGTGATTGTCAACTTTTGTTCTGGATTCGCGTCCCCTTTGCTTTCCTGTGAGCTCTGCTTTCCTGGGCTGAGAAAGACGGGTGTACTCAGCTCAGTCCTGGCCCCTAAACCATGGCGAGGGAACTGTCCCGAGGCCAGGAGAGATCCTGAGCAAAGGCTCTGCCCCATAGCAGCACATCCATCTTGGAATTGTCACGATCCAGAGACAAATAGCCGGGAGCAGGTGGGAGCGGAATCGTAAGATCCACCAAGTGCAGAGCGTGGTGGAAGATCCGTGGAGAAATGCACAGGCCCCGCCGACCACCTGCCCCTCACACGGCATAAGTGCAGTGTGACCGTGCTGGCGTGACAGGAGCACGAGGGCCCAGTGTCCTCCCTCCTGGGTCTGTGCCTAGAAGTGAGCTGGACACACACACGCACATGCACATGCACACGCACACGCTCCGGGTGCAGTATTCCCCAGAGCGGCAAACGTTTGGGAAGAACTAGTGTGTGGCCAAGCAGCACAGAGCAGGGTCCGGCCAGCCACGGTGGTGCACGCCTGTAATCCCAGCACTCGGGAGGCTGAGGCAGGATGATGACCGTGAGTTCAAGGCCAGCTTGGGCTACATGAGCAAGTTGAAGACCAGTCTGAACTACAGAGTGAGACCCTGTCTCAAACAACAACAACAAAACAAGAGCAAGGCCCCTGCCCACTGCCACGGCGCCCGCCCTGCTGTGAGCCAGCCCTGAGAGGCAGTGTTTACCCTCTCTATTCTGGTAATGGTTAAAATGGAATCCCGAAGGGTGGGGGGGACCATGATCTGCACCCCAGGCTCACCCCACGGTCCAGCAGGCGGCATCACTGCCCACTGCAGCCTGAGGCCGGAGCCTTCGGTGCATGTGGATGGCGACTGCAGGCCAGTGCGCAGGGACGGAGGGGCAGCATCCTCCGTGCTCCCAGGCCCCCACCCCACCTTGTGCAAGTGACATCAGCGCGTTCCACTGGCTCTCAGCGGGACGACCTGGGGACACAGGGCGATGGCTGTGCTCTCAGAGGCCCTAACCCCAGAAGCCCCCTCTGCGGGAGCAGGATGGGCCTGGTGGCCCTAGTCCTGGGGGCGCCGTGAGGGTGTCACCCTCTTCCTCACAGAGAAGGGACAGCCCTCGGGTACCATCTGGCTCGGTCTTCTGCACACCCCTCCCTGGGCTCCTGTCACACCCCCACTGACAAGGTTGCCCCCAGCCCACTCCTCTCCGCCCTGCTCTCTGGGAAGCCTGGCCCTCCACACAGGACAGAGAGGGGGCCCATGAGCCTCCTTTGACTTTGACGCAGCTGCCTCAGCCTGTGCCCTCTTCGTCTGGAAGACTCGGGGGCCCCGTTTGGAGCTGGGGACCCCAGCTGTTCCCCTGAGGCACAGCGCCTTGGCTTTGGCTGCCTTTCTCCCGGTTGGCTTCACACCTGGGCTTTCTCCCTCTCCTCGTGTCCCCCACCAGGCTCAGCAGTGGGGGCCCCCTGTGGCTCGTGCAGGCCTCAGGCACTCAGTGCTCCCCACTGTGCCGCCAGCCAACCTCTCTCCCCAGCCCTGCGAGGTGTGGCCTGGTGTGTGGGACACTTGGCAGCTCGTCCTGGGGGGATGTGGTCCCAGAGCTTGTCCGTGTCCTAATCCCGGAGTCTTTGCACATGGAACCAAATAAAGAATCTCATAGTTAGGTCACCGTGGATCAGCAACCCCCCCCCGCCCCCCGCCGCCTGGATCCAGGTTCAGGTGCCCTGTAAATGGCACAGGGGGGGCTGGAAAGAAGGAGGCTGAGAGAGGACAGAGGACAGAGCTGTGAGTGCCATGGTGACTGAGTCCTTCCGGCCTCTGGACCGGCTCTGCTGTCACAGGGGACCGTGTGTGGGGTGTAAACCCCGGATGCACCCAGCGAGGGCTGGCTGTGGGGCTCTTCAGGTGGCATTGAGGTCAGCTGTGGCTAGTGCCAAGCAGTAGGAGTGTTGCCCGCTCACTCGGCCTTCTGGGAGGGTGTCATCACTGGGTCTGTCACAGGTACACTTGGGGCAGGCAGGGCTCTGACCCTGGCTTCCTGAGCCCCAGGGGAGAGGGGAGCAGAGGCAGCAGGGCAGACCTCACCCTGCCACTGGGGCCACGCCCTGTGTCTGCCCAGCCTGGGCCTCTGTTCCAGCCCCGAGAAGGTCCCAGAAAGCCTGGGAAGGGGCCATCTGGAGGACTTTCGGGGTGCTGGGGGCAGAACTTTCTGTAGCAGAAGTGCAGGATCACAAAGGCCAGCAGCTGCTGAGTGAGGTTGGGCTGGCTTTCTCTGCTCCTTTACCCACCCACCATTCATTCATTCATTCATTCATTCATTCATTGACTCCAGCCATGTATGTAACGGCTGTCAATGGGTTTGTCCTGCAGGCCCGACCAAGGGCGCTGGCCTCTGACGCCTTCCCTGCCCACCTCCTCACTGGGAGCCCTGCTCTTTCCCTTCCAAGCGTCCCAGAGCAGCCAGGCAGAGTGAGGACTGATTCTGACCGAGACGGCACGGGGCAGGATGTGGAGGCCCCAGGCTGCCGCTGGGCTGCAGACTCAGCACTCAGGTCCTGGTTTGGGTCTTGGGCTAGGGCGTGGTCACCACGGCAATGTCCAGGGCCTCTGTGCCCTTTCTGGCTTTCCGGGGGTTCAGGCTGTGAGCCTCTGTGTGGGGGACTGGGTGTCCTTGGCCTGGGGGCTCCTTGTGGGTCTGGAACGTGGAGTCCTGAGTACACAGCCTGTTCTTCTGCGGTGGCTCCTACACGGGGCAGATGTGGAACCCAGCTCGCTCTGGCACAGTGACCTTTGCTGAAAGTCTGTAATCTTCTCTTTCCGTTTCTGCTTTCCTGGGAATTGTTTTGTTTTGCTTTTATCTGGAGTAAGAAGGCTTACACCTAATTAGGCATTGTCGCTGCCCAGGATTTAATTGCTGTCTCTGAATATTTTGCCTTTTCTGAGCGGTGTGTGGCAGGTCTTTAATTACTGTCTACCGACTGTCGCTGTGTCTCGATGCGCGGCCCTGCGGGGTGGCTGCAGATGAAGCCGTCTCCGCCGAACTCCCGGTCTTGGCCTTCTCCGGTGGGCTGTGCCTGGAGTCCCCGCCAGCCTTCCTGCCCTGCTGAGGTCAAACCCCTTAATTCACCGAATAATTCGATTCCATGAAAATCAAAGAGGGCCACCTCTGACAAGCCACTGCGTTTCCGTGCCGCTTACGACCCCCACACACCTTGCCCGCTCTTTACGGATGGCTTTTTATATTTTAATGAAAGAAAGCCAATTAGCTATAAACTGATCACTAAGAACATAACCTGGGTCATTTCTTTGCAACAAATCAATCAACAAAATGCTAATTACAGATGGTCTCTCAGACTTGGATTAATCTATTAGTAATTAAAGGGAAGTGCAAATCCAGCCTGGATCTTAATTGTAGCCAAAAGGCACAAACGTCTTTTTGTTGACCGGTAAGATGCTATTATTTAGCTTAATGTGGAAGGAGCACCCATTAATTGTCTGGGACATTCATGGATCTAATAACATTTTTAGAGGAGGTCTTTGGAGGTGTTCATGAGAAATGTAACCAGGCAATGCTTTAGAAAGATGGGCATCTTTTCTGATTCCTTTATAATTTAATTTGCATTTTTATTGTGCTTGTAAAAACAGCTTTTTTTCCCACTACTGTAGAAGAGTAAATCCATGTCTGCCTCTCACCCAGCCCATCTAGCTCCTCCCTGAACAGCGGATGCAGGTGGGCTGGGAGGAGTCCCAGAGCCCTTGTGCAGGACCAGGACCTGCCACCTCCCCAGTGCTGGGGAGGGAGGGCTCTTGGGGCCACATCAGGGTGCAGCCTCAGGAACGAGGGGCCTGCGGGTACGCCAGACCCATTGCTCTGTTTTCCTCACAAGGCCTCTGGATTACTTTGATGATTTTTAAATGAACGTTGTCAAAGTCTCATCTGGCAGGTGAGGAAGCCAAAGTCAGAGCGGACTCCACGCTTGAGGTCAGGTGAGCAGTAGAGGCCAGCCAGGCTCCACGGCCCTGTCCTCCTGGAGGTGCCACGGCTGAGGAGGTGAGGGCCATGGACACAGAAATGATGGGTCACCATGCTAGGTCCCAGGAGCTCCCTGCACAGCTCAGGAGAGGGGGACCCAGGACCTTCACCTTCGAGCTGCTCACAGCCCTGAGGGATGGGAAAGCTACTGGTTGTCATAGAAACCAGCCCGAGACCAGGGCCCACTTTTCCCCAGACCTGATTTACTAGCTAAACTCTCATTGTGGGGTGGTGTTTGTGCAGGGTCTGTTTCTTGTCTCATAGAAGATGTGACTGGAAAATACACAGAGTGTTTAAATAACAAGTTATTAAAATACCCCTTGCTGTGGACATGCTTATCCCATGTCCTTGCCACTTTCTGTAGCGGCTCTGGAGTCCTCTTTCCTGAGGGTCTTACTGGTGCTGTCCTAGCTGCCTCAACTCGACCGACGTCCTGAATCAACTCAAAGTGTTTCCCTTTCACGGTCATTTTGACTTTGGGGAGACCCAGCAACCTCATGGGGCTGGATCTGGTGGGGAAGGTGGGTGAGGGCAGCGCCGTCCTGTTTTTACGAGCCTGCCTTTTCGCTAGATGGCGCAGGGTAGCAGCTTGTACCGTATTTCTGGTCACACCTCCTACAGACCCTCAGGAAAGGGGACTCCAGAGCTGCTGCAGAGAGCGGCGAGAACCGTGAAATGAGAGTGTTTGGAGTGAGGCGTCATTCTGTATTTTTTCTTTTTTTTAATCTCTATTTTTTGGTACTGGGGATTGAACTCACAACTGTACGCTTGCAAGGCAGGTGCTTATGCCGCTGAGCTAAATCCCCAGCAAGAGGGGTTATTCTGAGGAGGATTAAGGCAGTGTATCTTGCACCATCTCTGGCCATCCACCCTGTGAAGATAGAGGGTAACAGAGTCGGGAATGCCCGGGCCTGCTAAGCCTGGGCCCACACAGCTGTCTGTGCCGGACACGGAGCTGTCCAGCAAGTGTCCTGCACATCCTCAAACTCAGGCAGTGCCAGTGGGCTGGCCGAGGACAGCTCTTCCATAAGTCACTCTGCAGCTTGCTGGCCAGCATGGCCTCCTGGAGCCCTGGCCTCCCTCCCTGCACCTGCAGGCCGTGGCCCTGCACTGGGTGAGCCCTGGCGGCTGTGTTCTGGGAGCAGGGAGGGCCTGGTGCTCCTGGAATGGGTGCCGACCTGGCCAGCATTTGGCTGATGACAGAGGGGCATTGGCGACCTTGCAGCCGGGGAGGGAGGACAGGCATTGGTGGCCACTTGGGGAATCGTGTGTGGCAGCAGCGACATTGGTTTTAGAGGTGAGCGGGGAAGATAGATGACTGCTAAAAAAGCCAAAAAGCCGGGATGCTGATGTCCAATAAGGATGCTTGTGATTTGCATTCATTAGCAGCCCAGGGGATTGCAGCTATAATTTCAGGTGCAGATTGGAGGACACACCTGTGTCCAGCAGGCTGGACCTGTGGCTTCAAAGTCAGGGCCTCACAGGAAGGAGCCGGTTGCCCGGGGATCTTCCCAGGCCAGTGGTGAGCTGGGGACAGATGCACAGCCCTGGGGTTGCGGCAGGGCAGGGAGGGTCCAGGAATGGGACTGTGCGAAGTCTGGGCCTGCAGGGTGACTGCACTATGAGGACATCAGAGCAGAAGTTGTGGGGCTAAAAAATATGAAACCTGGTGAAGAAGTGGAAAGGGTCCAGAACCAGGGGATTAGCATTTTGAAGGGGCACAGGCCTGGCTGGGTTTGAGGCCCAGTTCCTGGAACTGGGTGTAGCAGGCCTGGCCCCGTGTTCCCTCACCGGGGCTCCTGGATCCCAGGAACCCAGTCTGGCCTGGCTGGAGGAGCCAGGTGCTCAGTGGGCAGGGGAAGGAACACCTCTGTGGTCCAGCAGTCTGTGCACGCATCCCAGGGGAATCCAGGCTGCTCGCTCCTCCTGGGGTCTCCAGCCTGCTCTGTGAGCGCTTGTGAACTTGACCATCTATGTAAAAGCCCAGGCTCACACTGGACACACCATCCACCGAGGACAGACCCAGACCTGCCGCGGGCCTGGCTGTGGACTGGGACCGCAAGGCTGTCCTCCCTATTGGAGCACGCATCCTCTATGCTCAGGCCACAGCTTGGGGCCTTGTCTTTGTTCCCAAATGGGCCAACTGCTCCAAAGAAAGGCAGATAAAAAGCACAGGCTGGGTACCGTGAATCCCAAGGTGCCAAGGAGCTGGCTGTGCTGTGGTGGTTGCTCTGTGGGCAGAGTCACCTGCTGTCAGCTCGCAGTGGCCGGGCCTCTGCTGCCCTGCTCCATGGCAGGCAGCGTCTTTCATGGAGCCTGACTAGGTCCCCTCTCCTCCTTCCACGAATGGATCATTTGACAGGTTGTCCAGTCTCCCTCCTTCTGGCAGGGAGTGGGGTTGATCTGTGAATCCCAGGGTGGGGTGCAGGTTCTCTCTGGGGTGTGCAGTTCCCCCAGATTTGGCCCTAGACTGACTCCTCCACCTCAGCTCAGTGCCCACCTGTCTCCCCTGCCAGCCCAGCTCCCAGGCCAGGGACAGATTTCTGCTCCTTCCTGGAGTCTCTGGGTCAGGACTGGTCCCGCCACAGGCCACCTGGCACCTCTGTCAGCAGCACCCTGTGCCCCAGACGGGTGCACCAGCTGTACCAGCTGTGTCTGGGACAGGGTCCCGAGCAGAGCACCCCACAGCCCAGCTGAGGACACAGCAGGAGGAGCCCTGACGGGGAGGCCTTGGTCCCCACAAGCTCTGAGCTGGTTGCACACAGGGGCGGAGCAGGGCTGAGAACTTCAGGGCCCGGCCTGGCACGGAGATCTCATAAGGTTGCCGGGAAGCTTCCAGCCAAGGTAAGGACGGCACAGCTGCCAAACCCAGTGTGCGGCCGGCCACCGCATGAAGGGCCAGGGACACCGTGAGCTGAAACCCAGCAACCACATCCCAGCAAGTGCAGGGGTGAGCTGGGAAGTGCTGGAAAGAAGCAGAGATGGCCCAGGGCTCAAAGGCAGGTCAGGGACAGGCAGGCCTGTGCGCTGTCGCTGCTACTTGGCAATGCGCTGGAGACCCTGGGCAGGACCGTGGGGTGAGGAGGAGGAGCAGGCACTCGGCAGGGAGGGAAGCAGCCCTGTGTCCTCTGCTTGCTGATGTCCTGATTGCCAAGGCAGCAAATCCTGAGGGATCCACAGAGAGATTATTAGCATGGTAAAAAGGTCACCATGCAGAAGTTGTCAGGCACATCAACGATGAATAATTGGAAAGTGAAACTTAAAGACCCACTTCCAGTTACAGCAAAAAAACCCTTAGAAATTAATTTAGTGAAAGTTATCAAGTTCTCTACACTGAGAGCCACAAAACTTTGTTGTGAAATTAAATAAAATCTAGATAAATGGAGATATATGTATGGCGTGTACGTGGATTGGGAGACTCAGTATTTGCAAGAAACTGTTCTCCAATTTATTTGTCTCAATAGCTTTCTAAAAAGTAGAAATTGATGAGCTGGTGATAAAATAATTATGAATATGCCGAGGGTCCAGAGCAACCAAACAATTCTGAGAAAAGAACATTCTCTTACCCAGGCCCCGTGGGCATTTATGGTGTCGTGTGCTGCATTTTTAAAGTTTTTACTTTTTTCATTTCAAGATGCAGGTTAGCGGGGCGTGGTGGCGCACACCTGTAATCCCAGCTTTGGGGGCCCGGGCAGAAGGATTGCTGTGAGTCTGAGCCCAGCCTGGCTGCAGCGTGACCTCCAACCTAGGCTGCACTGCTGACCCTGTCTCCCCCTGCCCCCCAGATACAGTTTGCTGAAGTTACTGTGCAGCTTTTGGGGTTGGGGCTGCTCACGTTGTCCTCTGACACAGATTTGGGGCCTGTGGGGTCCTTGCTGTCTCAGCCAACAGCAGCCACCCTACTTGGTTCGCGTCCCCATGAAGCAACACAGATCGTGTGTGGCCCTAAACATCAGGAGCAAGGCTGAGGGTTCACGAGTGTCTCGGGGTTGGGATGAAGGGCAGGCGCTGTCATCTCCGGCTGTGTCCTTTCTCAGAGACTCTCTGGGGTCTGCCGGCTGGATCCCAGGAGGGCGGAGCGTGGAGGGCGCCTGCCCTTGCTTCCTCCTGCGTCCCAGTGAACGGACGTGCACGTTGAGAGCCGGTGGTCCGGCTCCAGCCTTGTTGGATGGTGCAGGGGCATTTCCATGTGGTGGCCCTTTCTGGTGGTCATCAGCTGTTGGCTTCCGAGTCCTCACCATGGGGCTAAGGCCATGGCTTTACAGTGTCCCCATTACCTTGATGGCCACTAGGGTTTCAACTCTAAGTGATGCCCAGGGTCATGAAGATGTTTCCCTGCCCCTCACCTGCTACACCTGAGCCTCCTGACCTGGGACAAGGACGAGACCATCTCTGGGGACTCTGGGGACAAATGCATCTAGGTCACAGGATGCCAAGAGCTGGTGGAGACAGGAGCTGTTTGAGGCAGGAGGAACGGGTGCGGGGTGAAGGGGGACCACAGAAGGAGCCCGTCGAGGAGGGACATACCGGGGGTCTCACCACGTGCGAAGAGGCCTGGAGACCTGGGAGGAGACTGCGCTCCCGGGCCCGGGGCCATCAGAAGGGCTCCGCCTTCAGTAGGCCTCGCAGGAAGACAAGACGTGCGCCGCGCATGCGGGCCTGGCTCCACGCTTCCCTCCCGGGTCACTGCGGGCTGAGCAACAGGGACGATGCTCCCAGGCCTACAGATGGGCCTTGGCGTGGCCCGGAGCACCCTGAGATGTGGTCGTTTTCGTGGGTGGACGAGGTCCCCCTGACCAAGAGCCTTGCGGCAACCTACTTTCGGGCCCCCTCCTGTGGTTTAGATTTACTCTGAGGCTCCTCTGTCCACTCATGACCAGGAAGGAAGCTGCCTAGGACAAAGGCCACCGCGGAGGCCTGGGGGGGGTGGTGGCAGTGGGCAGGTGTCCCAGGAAACCCAGGCTCAGGGGACCCGGCAGCTTTGGAATCCTGGCAGACATGTAGCCCGTGTTAACGCTGGGGTTAGGATTCACGTGAGTTAATGTCACCCTCTTGAGGGACCTGGAGGACCAGGGGTCGAGGTAGACGGAGGCTGTGGCGGGGGAGTCCTCAGGGCCGGCTTCCAGCCAGAGGGCCACGCACGTCCATGTACGGGCTCCGAGCTCATCGCGGCTGAGCTTCACAGCCCCGGGTCCTCTGTGAGTGGCGTCCCGAGCTCCCTGGAGCTATGGCTCTGGGGTCCTTCGACAAACGTTTATATTTTAACATAATCCCACTAATTAATCTAATGTTACTTTTCGTGTTCATATTTTTTGTTTATGTGGTTGCTTTAAACAGTCCTCTGTGAGGTAACTGCACGTTCCTGCGGTCTCAGGATTTTAAGGCTTGAGCTTCACGTCTAATTCATCTGGAATTCATGAAGTGTGATTCCGGGTTAATTAATTAGTTAATTAATTCTTTTTTGAGGCCTCTGCACTGCGCCTCATCACCAGCCCTTTTCTTATCTGCCAGGCTTATTGCACACGAGGCCTTCTTGCCTCAGCCTCCTCCGCGTGTGAGCAGGAGGCCTTCATCTCTGGGTCTTGAAGGCCACATGGGAGGTGGCCTTCTCCGGGCCCCTGGGAGGACAGGGTGCCCCCACTGTGTCAGCGGCCTCTGCTTCCACCTGCTGCTGCGGGGCCTGAGCTGCTCTGAGGGTCCCCAAGCAGCACCCCACCTGTCACGGTCCTCGCCTGCTTGGGCAGCACTTTCTGTCCTGGGTCCCTCCCTCGACCAATCCCGCTGCAGCTTCTGAGTCCTTAAAATAACCAGTTCTCCCTGGGCCTGGACACCGTGGCTGTGTCTGCACTGCGCTGATGAGATTTCTTGGGACCCAAGGGTCCCAGCCGGAGCCGCTCTAGTGCCCCTGCCCTGCTTCTCCCCACCCATCAGCCTCTCCCTGCAGGGTCCCTGACCCTGCCTGTCCTCCTGAGCCAAAGGGCAGGTGACAGCAGATGGAATAAAGGATTGTGGGAGAGAGTGGGCACTGTCCTGCTGAGGGTCACCTAGGACAGGTCTCAGGGACTCAGGACGTGACCACAGAGGGTAGAGTCTTGGGTGACAGGGACAGGATTTTGGGGGAGTGAGCAGAAGGGCTAAAGGGACTTAAAATGGTCAGGAGGTGTCATGTGCACACGCAAATCCCACAAGCCAAAAGGCACTGTTCTGTGTTAATACCTGCACCAAAGAGGAGGAGGTGGAGTGGGCGAGGGGTGGGGGAGGTGAAGAGGGGGAGGGGTGGGGGAGGGGAGAGGGGGAGGGTTAAGGGAGAGGAAGAAGAAAGAGAGAAGAGGAGGAGGAGGAGGAGGAGGAGGAAGGGTGGCAATAACTCATGGTGATCTCTGGGCAGCATTTGACCATCAGCAAAGATAATCATTGTTGATTTTGGTCAATTTGTGCTTCGACCTTTATTTTACATCATAAATGTTTATTATGTTTTTATACATCAAAATGTAACAGCTGGGCCATCATCTCCACTAACAGAATTCCAAATCACTGAATTAAGCTTTTATTTGCATTACGTGTACTTTCGAGGTTATTGATCTTGAAAGCGATTCTTGCTGACCATTCTTTTGGAGAAATTATCATAATGCAGCCACTGGGCTTTTTAATAAAGGAGGGTGACATGCGTGCTCCAGGTGGAGTATCATGCGCCAGTGCCACGTCTGACCCCTGCTCTCCCCTCAGCTGTGCTTGGCTGTGTTTTGGGGTGAACTGTACCCTCTAAAAAGCAGGTGAAAGCCAGCTCCAGGGCCTGGGGCTGGAGATTGTCTGGGCCCAGGGCCTGTGCAGTGTGCTGGGTAAGGGTGTGGTTGTGCTGAGTGCCGGGCTCTGACCTGGTGACCGTGTCCCCTGGTGCAGGGGACGCCTGACCCCATGCAGACAGGGCAGTGGGGCTGCATTGAGGCAGCCAGCGGCGGCTGGGGTGGGAAGGTCCTGCCCACGCCTCAGGGCCATGCTCGGGGTCCTGCGGCCCTAGACAGTGGGACAGAGATGCTGAGACTGAGGGAAGCCAAGGCCCAGAGCCCCCAGGGGATGGCACGTCGCTCCTGCTGCCTAGTGTGTCTCCACCATGGAGGAGCCAGGCAGTGGGGTCACCTGACCCTGTGGAGGAGGTCACACTGGGCTCTTTGGGAATCCAGGCCCTACCGGGGACTGTCCCCCTGGGGTACACGGTATGCAGACCCTGGCTGCTGGTGCGTGACTCTACGCGTGGCAGATGGGGACGGGAGCCCGAGCCATGGTCAGCGTCTCCCCAGGCAGCCACACAGCGCAGGCAAGCAGCTCCTCCGTATCGGCTGAACTCGTCCCTGAGGCAGGTGGGTGGAGGTTGGCAGCTGGTTTGCCAAGGGTTAGGTTGGAAAGTCCTGCAGTGTGATCCAGTTTCCAGGCTGAGGTGGCGCAGTGGGCGGCTGCGTTTATTAAGAAGGTCTGTGCCCTGCAATCACATCTGGATTTGACTTACGGCCAGGACATGAAGTTGGGCCACAGTGACAAGTGACCTTCCTGAGCTGGGACGTGCACCCCTCCAGGCAGCTGTTGGCTCTGTCTCGAGCGAGGATGCCCTGCTTGAGGGGTGACGATGAGCTGAATGCTGGTGTCCCCCAAGCTCACCCACTGGTTCCTGAGATGCTGTTGGGGGCTGGAGCCTATAGGGGTGCAGGCACAGGGACGGGGGTGATGCTGGGGAGGGCCAGGGCAGTGGCAGTGAACCTGTGGCACTCATGCTGCAGCAGGCTGTTTGTATCCCCGACAGTTCTAAAGGGTTTCCGCCTCTGCAGGTGACAGAAGCCCCGGACTGAGCCTGCCCAACGCAAGCCAGCGAGCAGCTGGTGGGGTCAGGGCCAGTGGGGGGAGACTTCAGATGACCTAGAGTGCCCCAAACAGAGCAGGACACCCCCAAACAGAGTGGGATACCCCCAAACATAGTAGGGTGTCCTAAAACAGAGTGGGACACCACAAAACAAAGCAGGATGCCCCCAAACCCAGTAGGCAAACTTGCTGTGGCTTCTGATTCCAGGGTGCTCACAGAAGTCCATCCCTGGGGGTCCAGAGTGCCAGGAATGCCAGGGCCCAAGGCCCCAGGATCTGCTACAGACCCCAGACACAGCCGCCACACTGATAGAAACCCGTCTAATTCAACCTTTGCTCCTCATCCACACCCCACTCTCCCAAGGGCAAAAACATCCGGCTACAAGTGTGGCTCTTCTCTCCCGGTAGCGTCCAGGGTCTGAGGTACCCGCCCTCGCTGACACCACCCTTGATGTTTGTGCTCACAGCCTGGGCATTCTATGTGGAGTTTCCCATCTCCTTGGGGTGACTGGAGTTTGGGGCGAGCTGGCACTTCGGCTGTGGACCGGCTGGGAGCTGGTGGCTCCGGCTGCAGACCCAGGACCATTTGTGTTTCCCGGCTGCCTCTGTGTATTCTGGGAGCAATGTCAGCGTGGGCACAAAAGGCTCCCTGGCCCAGAAAGCTGCCTGGCGGGCAGCCACGGGCTTCTCCAAGCGCTGTTTAATGCGTCGTTAGAGCAACTGCGCCTGGGCTCCAGGGCAGCGCTTCGCAACTTGCCGACCTTTCTGTCTGGATGGAATCAGCCTTCTGGAGCCCACGTCCTGTCACCTCCCTAAATGCTACACGCTCCTCTGCCAGGAACCCAGCTGCCAGCCTAACTAGCATCCGAGTCCTGGAGTGACATCATTTCTCGTCCTCTCTGGCTGGGCAGGCTGGCTCCTCCAAACCCCACGTCTGCATCCGGCAGCCCCCAGGCTCCTGCCACCCTGGGGACTCTGCTGGGTCTCCGCAGCAGGATGTGCTGAGTCCCTGGGCCCCAGGGGGCTGCAGCCCGGCCTGATGGGTCCTGTTGTGCAAACATGACACCTCTACCTCCGAAGACAGGCTGTTGGGGTGGGCGCTGCCACCAGCACAGGAAGGGGTGGGAGTTTGCTCAGGTCAGAGTCTGTGCCTGTGTGTCCTCCCAGGAAAGGCCAGTCCCCATGGGGAGGGAGCCCCAGCAGCGCGGTGCTACCCTAACCCTAAGGGACTCTGCTGCCACCCTGCAGCTGCTTCCGCCTCCGCCCAGGTGGGTCAGAAGCCCCCTCCTTGGTGCTCGCTCAGCGTGGGGACCGAGGCTTCAGCTGCAGTGGCTGCAGGGCTCCAAGCTGACGCTTAAGGCCGCTGCTGCAGCTTCACAGACCATTAACGATTTGCTAATATTGTTTCAGCTTGCAAATCAGTGCAGCTCCGTGGGTAAGGGGGGGCTGCGGGCCGCCATCCGTCAGATGGAAACTCTTCATGCATGAGATGAAAAACGATTTCTGGCCTTTGAGGCGCAGACAGCAATTACTGTAACCCGAAAACTGGCGGGGGTGGGGAGTGTCCCCAGCAAACTCTGTTAGCAATTCTATTAACTTTGTCTCTCTGTGCAGCAGAAGGGGATGGAAGGCTCCAAGAGGTGAGGATTGGGTTTTCGCAGTTAGTAATAAGTGACAACCCTTGGCGGCCCTGGTTGCCCCCAGGAGAGAGATCAAGAGGGTGAGGAGAAGGATGACGGGGGCCACAGGATCTTGTGACCCTCCCGGGAGCCCACAGCGTGATGCCAGCCCAGTGGGACCCACGGACGGCCTGGGGAGGGAAGCTGCGTAGCCTCCTGCCTGCCTGCCCCACCTCAGAGCGGCAGCGCCCTCCGGAGTGTCGTTGGACGAGCTGGTCACGGCTTCTCCGCACTCTGAGCCTCCGCCTGGGCGGTGGTGCAGGGAGAGCTGAAGAGCAGGTGGTGAGGTGAGTCCTGCTCGGAGGCTGGCGGGGGTCACTGCGGCTGCAGCCGATCACCACAGAAGGGGCAGAATCAATCGGATCCTTCCTGGACACTTGGGGCCTTCAGATGGCAAACCTAGCCAAGTGTCTGACCCCCACATGCCCTGAGGAGCCCTGGCCTGCTGGGGACAGAACTCCTACAGGACATGTGTCCTCCACCCCAGGACACGCATCCTACTGCACTGCTCCTGGGTACAGGCCCCAAATCACGCACCGAGGCCCTGACCCAGCCAGGAATGTGACTGTGTTCTGTGCCCCTGCATTTCTGGATTCCACAGCGGCAGATAAAGCCAAACGAGCACTGACATTTTTAAATTGCATTTGTGTTGACATGTGCCAATTTGTCTTTATTCTGTGACAGCGCAGTATAGCAAGGACTGGCAGCATTTACGGTGCAGAGGGTATAATAAGCCAGGTCCAGAGGAACTTTGGACTTTTCCATGGGACGATTACAGAAGTTCTGCACAAACACAGCACCACTTCCTGTAAGGGACTCGAGCCCGTGACGATTTTGGTGTCCAGCGGGTCTTGGAACAAATCTCCACAACACTGAAAGGAGATTGTATCTGGAGACTGGGGTCTTTATGGAGTTTACAGTGGCCCCTGGCCAACCTGACTAGTGTCCTCAGATGGAGACCAGGACCCAGGCACACAGAGGGACAGCCTGGGAGGACACAGGGACATAGCAGAGTCCACGAGCCACAGAGTGAGGTCTTGGGAGAGAGTGGTCCTGTAGCACCAGACCTCAGAGCGTGGTCTCCAGACCAGAGGACAAACGTCGGCTTTTTGGGCCCCCGGTTCGTGGAGCACTGTTCTCCAGCCTGAGAGACTGCAGAGCCCTGATTCACAGGAGGGGGCGGAGACAGCACAGCAGGAGCTGGGCTCTGTGAGCGCCACCTTGAGGCTGAGCTTGGCACTAGAACACGCACCTGTCTGGGCAGTGGCGGCACAGTGCCACAGAGGCTGAGTCTCTGTAAAGCACCAGGGCATGGCATCCTCCTCCTGCCAGCCCGGGGCACGGGCAGGGGCGGGGTCTCCGTCCTGCGGGGTCTGCACTGCAGTCCTGAGTGCTGCCGTCTCTTGTTGACACGGATCCCGAGCTTCCCACGGGGCTGCTGCTGCTGGTTTTTTCAGGACCTCGTGGCCCCAGGCTCCTGCACAGGTGGTGCCAGCCTGGGACAGGCTCTCAGTGGCTGTGAAGATGGGAGGCGCTGCCTTTCTGGAGGCCTCTGTCCCTGCCTGGCTTCTCACCATCACCATGGTCCCTGATCAACGGGTCTGCAGCCATCTCCCATCTTCTCTGCCTGCTGAGGCATGGTCCTGTCCTCGGTGACACTCTGTTTTCTTCTGAGTTCTCCCTTGGTTTTCTTGTGGCACCGGTGCGGACTTGGAGGAAAGTGCCGTGGACCTGACCTCTGTGGAATGCAAAGTGTTCTTCCAGCCTGTGACCCACCTGCTCAGTGTTTTGGTGCTGGCTTCTAGCACTTTCTATAGTCAGTCCTTTTTGCAGTCTGGTTAAGTGATTTGAAAATAAAAAGGCCTCCCCCAGCAAACCTAAGACACTCTCCATTTCATCTTGGTTCCTTTTAAAGCAAGTCACTGGCTGTTGGGAGTTTAATTCATACTGAGTGGCATTTTCCCTTAATACTCAATAGCTGGCCAGTGCTGGCCAGTGAGCGACCCCTCTGTGCCACTGTTTCTGAGCAGTGCCCTTTTCATCATGGCAAAGCAACTCCTGCTTTACCCAGCTGCTCATTCAGCAAAACAGAGCACAGTAGCCGCCCTCAGTCCGTTGAGGACACAGAACTGCTCCTCCCACGGTCCAGGACGGTCCGTGCGCCCCAACCAATCCCATCTGGCCAGGGTCCCTGGAGTGGGGGCAGCATGGCGTGGCTGGGCATAAGGTCCCCTGGGTCTGCTGTCTGCTGCAGCTCTTTGGCTTTATGCATATTAAATATGTGTGAATCCTTAATGTGTATAGTTTGTAACTATGACATCTTGTTCAATAATTATGAGCAGTATACATAATATCCATAGATATTTACCATCTATAAGACTACTGTATGTGATGTATGTAAGAACACAATGTCTTAGGCATATAGTATATAAACTATGACATGGAACATAAACATGACATCACATATTACAATAATAATTGCTGCAAAATGGGTGAGGAGTCACATTTGACCTATAGGAAGGTGGAAGCAGGTGCTGGGTGCCCCTGCTTGTGACCATGGGCGCTGCACTGGGATGAACAGTGTGGAGGACAGCAGGTGACAGCCAGAGGCTTCCAGACAAGCAGCCGGGCAGCAGGAACTCGAGGCTCACGGAGTGTCAGGTGGGCGGTGCAGGGTTCTGGCTTCCCTTCCTGTGAGGCACTGGAGGTGACGGCTCTCCCAGAGGGAAGGTGTGTGTCAGCTCAGGTTGCAAAGGGTTCAGTCCCTGGCGTTGGCCCTGTCACTGTGGTTGGCGACAGTGGCCACCCATCATGGCAGGCAGCATGTGTTGTAAGAAGCCTGCTCACCTCATGGCCCACTGTGAGAGAGGAAGAGTCCACTGTCTCCTTGCAGAGGCCCCCGGGGCCAGTAAGCCCCACTCTTAGACGCCCTGGCCCCGCCCAGCGGTGCTGAGCTGGGAACCCCGCCCTCGACTCCTGCACTTGAGGACATTCTGGTTCTAGACAGTGGTGGCTCTCAGCAGAGGCAGCCTGGGACGGGCGTGGCCTGGGCAGAGCTGGTGGGGATTGAGCAGGGCTGATTCAGGGACCAGCGGGTGGGTGGGCAGGCGGACAGCTGAGGAACCGGGACAGGTGAGCGCTGGAGCAGCCCCGCCTAGTGTAGCCAACGCAGTCGGTTCTT
The DNA here is from genome assembly GCA_004027455.1 of Hydrochoerus hydrochaeris. Taxonomy (NCBI): domain Eukaryota; kingdom Metazoa; phylum Chordata; class Mammalia; order Rodentia; family Hydrochaeridae; genus Hydrochoerus; species Hydrochoerus hydrochaeris. The sequence goes on along the minus strand of PVLA01014276.1, from coordinate 999 downwards.
CAAGGTTGATGGAGGGATGACTTGTGTTTCAAAAATAAATTAGACATGTATAATTTACTACCTCAGATTGCACTTTATTGGTACAATTGCCTCAGAGCTCCTTAAAGCCAAAACTATCATCAGTGAGATTGACATGGTGGGAAGAACTATTAATATCTTTATTGAGAGGCAAAAATTTCAAAAAGTGAAAATGTGAGTGAGAGTATTGGAGATGGTAGCGTAGCCACCCACACGTTGAAATTTGATCAAATAATTAAATTGGCTTAATACAATAGAGAAAATGGGCTCAGTGGAGGCGTATCAGATTTGGCCTGATTTTGATTAAAATGTCTGTATTAAAATATCCGAGCTGGGGCCGGCCTGTGGCAGGGAAGGTACGTGGCTGCTGCAGAGTGAGAGCATCCCAGACGGTCCGGACAAACAGGCCCAAGGACACAGGAGCCCCAGGGCCATTGACAAGTCAGAATAATTAAGGGAAGGAATGGATTTTTGTTGTAGTCAGGGGTTGAAAGGAGGACAATTACGTATAGGACACATAATTTATAGTATTGTTTATAATGGTCACCCAAGGAGTCAAATACAAAGAAGGTGCAGAAATCTGTCCATGACACTAAAGACCTAGAAGATCTAGCCGAGGGCCATGGCAATAAGCTGAAGAGTCCAGCTGAAGACCCAGGGCCCGTGACAGTGACTCACACAAGTCTGCTTCATGGATCTGTGCTGGGAGGCCCAAGGTCAGCGGTGGAAGCTACAAAGTCCGTGCCAGCGGGGAGAAGGAGCTGTGCCAGCAGCTGAGGGTTCTGCACTGGAGCCAGGAAGTGACACTCAAAGTAGGGACCAGGGCTCCCCCGAAAAGTATCACAGCTGTCCTCAGTGACAACGAGGTCCCAAGCTTCTCTGACGATGAGGACAGCTGAGTACATGTCAGGAAGCCGGTGTGACAAGCTTCTCCTGCTGATTAAACAGCATCATCTTCCCCTCCGGAGCCAGGAAGCGATG